>JAQGAE010002091.1:0-19323 GCA_034696685.1 Julus scandinavius | reverse complement strand
GCGAATTCTTGTAGTTCTTTTTCCTGCCACTTAAGCGCTGCAACCATGTTCCCAAATTCCAATCATTCCTCCCACATACCAATCATTCCACGGGGTTTTTCCCCTCCAAAAAAAGACCTCATTCTCCACATAATAATACATAGTCATTTTCATATTAAATTCAACATTTTATTAGTCAGACATGTAACAAAGTAAAAACACTGAAAATAGAAGGTAGTCCAGGCGAGGTCCTCTATTTGAATCGGAGGCTATAGATGGTCGAGATCGGGCTGTATAACCTGCAAATAAAAAACAAAAAAAGGTATCAGCATACATGTTCGTGAAGAAGAAAAAAACAAAACACAGACAAAATGCATAAGTGACTTTTCTGACCTCGAAGGGAAATTCCAGCATGAAATTGGCGTTTAACACAAAGTTATGCGTAATTCCCGAGGTATAAGTACATTTGGGACTTGGAAAAACATTTCTTCTGGTGTCCATTTCCTCTTTCATTGACCATCATTAATACTACAACAACAAACAACAACAAAAATCATTAATGAACGTCCGTTATGGTTTTCCACGTGCCAGCTACATCTCTAACATGCACAGATAGAGGGGCTCAATTGGGTAAATGGAATGTTACAGGAAATGCCACTTTGCATTTATCGAATTCTTCGCCGTTGCATAAATTGTGAAAAGTTCATTATTCAATACATTCAACAACCTTTGTACATTCCCAATGTTTTAAAAATCTAAGTACATTTGGAAGTGGGGACACATTTCTTCCTGTGTCAATTTCCCCTTTCACTGACCTTTACAACTTAATTAAACTGAAAAATACCATCATTAGTGAACATCCATAATGGCTTACACCTCCTCCCCCTTCTCCTCTTGAGGGCGTCCTTTTTTGAATGGCCTCTAATTCTAACACTAGAGTTGTTATTAGACATAATTTATGTACGATCCTTTTTGAGAATATTAAATATATCGACATCAATTTTGAACGGGGGACTTGGATTCACGTGCATATCTAACATTTTTACGGGCATGCACTTTATACACAAAATTAAGTTGTAAGAGTCGTATTTTAGGCTTTTTTTTAATGATCATAGTTATTTTAATTCTTTTTCTTGCAGAACTAATCAACTTTACGAGTAGGAAAAAATAACGCCACATTTAAAATCAATTTTTAGAAGAAAAACGTCTTAGTTCCATGGAAATTTATGAACCATTTTCAACATGGCCTATAGCACAACCCTGTTCCGGGTATTTTTGTCGCTTAGTAAAACCTTGTTTCTGTACATCAAAAAAATCTATTATAAATACTAACTCCAAATTTCTATTTATCCACTAACGCTAAAATATCTCTTCGTTAAAACTAGAAAAAAAACTAAGAAAAGTATACTATATCCAAATATCTTAATGTAATATAGTGGTGATCCTCTTTAAAGCAACGCTGACTTTGGCGGCGGATGCAAAAATGGGAAATTGTATGCCGAAAATAAGTTAATTTCGTTCATTTAATTCCTTTATTTAATTCAGATGTGCTAAAATCGGCAATATCTTCAAGTTCTTCACATTATAAATTTTGGTACATCGGAATTGGGCAAATGGAATGTTATAGGAATGCCATTTTGCATATTTGACATTTGTTCGCCATTGCATGTGAAAATTTGTTTATTCAAAACATTTAGCCAACTAAATCAAAGTTTATTGCTAATAAAACCTATCGAATTAGCAATCTATTGCTCTAAACATCTAATAAATATAAAACATGAATAAAGCATACTTACATGTGAAATCCGGATTGCAAATAGAAAAAACCGACGATTTTGAAGACATCTTTCGTGTTCATTAACCACAACAGCATTGCACAACTTTCAGGAACGGCTTCTTTATATAATCGAAATTTAGCAGGTTCCGGCTTACCTCCAATTGGCTGTTGGCTTAAGGGCCATCCACGAAGGATGTCCGGCAAAATTATTCATTACGTTTTCATTCTATGCAGATATGGGAAAAATAAATGCACCAAAAACGCGTTCTTTTTATAATTCTGTAAAACCTGCAAAATAAAAAGAAATAACAATATTAAAAAATCTTAAAAACGAGAAAGCATATACAATAATGGCGTCACAAACCGAACGTTGTAAGAAAATCTAAAAAGGTGTGGAACTAATGTCCAAAGATTACGTAACATGACGTAATTGCATATGCTACTATGCTAGTTATGAACATATTCAATTTTCGCTGGCTAGCAGTGCATTCAAGGGCATTTTGTTAATAGCGCCTCTATCGGTCTGTAATGCCTGAAAGCACAATTTTAATTGCGTGGAATTCATAAAATAACATACGGCGCTTTTGCTAAAAGATTTACCGCATCATAAATCATAGAGGGAAAACTTTCCCAAGATGCAATGCTCAAAAACAATACAGAAAATTAAGGCTTTCGATAAATAAGGTTATGTAATTATTATTATGTTGAAGATCATTTTTTTTATTATGGATTGAGCACACACATTTTAAATTATGTGCACAATTGCGTCACGCTGTATTTCAGGTGATAAATACCTAAAGCCTTTTTTTGAACGTCCTATACTGGTCAAGCTCAAAATATGAAGCCCAATGTCAATAATCAAAGCGCCATCTTTTGAGCAATTCACGTCGGCCATATTAGGAATCAAAGTCGAAATTTCAGGTTTGATTATAGCGATACGCGAAATTGCTATTCAAAGTCAAAGAAATGTATACCATCTTGTACGTGGTTAAACAGTTTCGTTCTATTTTGTTCATTTTAAAAGGAAAATGGAGGTAAATGTTATCATCATCATCATCCAGGTAGATAGCCGAGCGAATTAATAAATGTTAGCTAGGCCTACACGCAGAGTTTGCACTTCATGCATGCAAGTAAGTTTAACATGCTTTGCCTTCCTTACTTACAGCAAGAGATGAACGTTCGGTATCGTTGGCTCCCAGAGGGCTTTAGTGTAATCGTCAACATGCTGAAATACTTTATTTGTGAGCTAGCATTACATACCGCGTATAAGGTAATATTTTATAGAGGAACTGATCTGAATATTTAAATAAGCACTTGATTACTATGTACCATTAGAAAATTTAACCTAGCTCGATGTTTTTATTCCGAGTTACAGGTGTGTGTTTTTTTGTTCTAGGACTTCCATTCGAGTTAAAACACGGACGTACAGAATCATGTTACGGGCGATATTTACTAACCGGTATGCCAGGACCATGTGGCAAAGGCGATACCTTCTGTCTGTCCTGTTGCTCTGTGTGGTCACTTACCATTCAGGAGTGCTCATGTTCTTACGGGAGAAAGACTATGCCACAGAGTTCTCCTACCCACTGAATTTGGGTCCAGGGGTGCTGCGGAAGCTGGCCATGCAGTTGCGTTCAAAGCTCGGCATTGCCGAAGTGAAACCGGTCAACCGCTTCGAACACTCGTTCGTTTCGGATGCTAGCCACATGTGCCGCAATGAGCTGGGGAGCAGCGCCGGGGCAATTAAGCTTCTTTTCGTAGTGAAGTCCGCGCTGGATCACTTTGAGCGGCGGCGAGCCATTCGCCAGACCTGGGGCTGGACGAGCCGATTCTCTGATGTGGAAATGCGTCGCATCTTTCTGCTGGGCGTACCAGCCAAGCCCGACCAGGCTCTGCAAGGCCGCATTGATGCTGAAAACCTTCAGAACTCCGACATTGTTCAGGCCGACTTCGTGGATAACTATTACAACAACACGATCAAAACCAGCATGGGCCTACACTGGGTGGTAACTCACTGTCCAGAGGCACAGTTTATCATGCTTGTGGATGACGATTATTACGTATCCGTTAAGAATGTGCTGCGCTATTTGCGGAGGCCCGACCATTACCCTCTCTATCTTCAGCGTGCCTTTCTCGGACTGGAAGAGGGCGCTGGACTGCAACCGCCAATGGAAGATGATGACGAACAGGGTGACGACTCGTCCGACGTGCAGCTCTACACTGGCTACGTCTTTGCAAGCAGCAAGCCATTTCGAATAACAGTTTCTGCATGGTATATTTCTTTGGCCGAATACCCGTACAATCGCTACCCACCTTATGTCACGGCTGGCGCCGTGTTGCTTTCCACAGTTGCTCTGCGCAATATGTACTATGCCAGCTTGTACACGTTGCCCTTTCGCTTCGACGATATCTACTTGGCCATCCTGGCAAAGAAGACCGGCATTCGGGCCGTGCATAACCCAAACTTTTATTTTTGGAAGCAACCTTATTCCCAGACAGCATACGCTTACCTGATTGCTTCTCACGGTTATGGCAATCCAACTGAACTGTTAACAGTCTGGAGCGAGCAGAGGACTCTGGGAAATGCATAAATGCATAATCTCTAAAAGACGAATCTGTGAGGTTTTTGTGAATCTGAAATGAAGAAAAATTCTTGTTACCTTGTGGCTTCCAAACATTCTCATCACTCGCACTGTGCAAAAACGTGACTATTAAATGACCCTCTCTCAAAAATATGAATCTTATTAGAATGCCAAAATATTTCCAATTCCATGGGGAGGTAAGAAAAATAGCTCCCTAAATAATTGGATGAATGAATGAAATCTAAAGCCATGACTTGTAATACACTCACACATATTTAAAGGGATATAACAGTAACACAGACTTCTTTGAATCAAGTGCGCAGATTTATACCTCAGATAACTGGTTTTATATATGTGCTTTTATAAGAAGTTTTTAGGTTTTAAAAATATCTATATTGGATGTGATCCTATTACTGTATTTGGTGTTTTCAATTTTTGGCAGTTTTAAAAAGTATTCTTAAATAAAAAAGTAGACAACAAAAAGAAAACTTAATTATTGCCTTAATCAAAATATTTAAACGAATTTGTGTTTATATCTTGATAAAGCTACGTTTTTAATATCTTAATCTTCTAGTCTCTTGGACAAAATTTTCAAAATAGTGTTATACATATTACACATATATAAAATCTAAAACTTGCCAACATCAAATGAATAGCGTGTCCGGACAATTTTCCGCAGATAATTATTCCCCATTCAATTTTTCGCATAGGTCAATTCCTCGCTATACAATTGTTCGCCTTACAATTGTTTGCGGGATTAGTTTTTTCGTTAGACAACACTGTAGAAGATTTAACACTGTAACTTGCTCGCTCGTTAGGTTAGAGGTTTAAGGTTAAAGGTTTAATGTCACCTGTATGTATTAATTATTTATATAAATAATTGAACTATGCGAATAATTGTGCAGCGAAGAGTTTACTTTCGAAAAAAATGCCAGTAAATCAATTTATAGCATGGTAAAATATAGGTATAGGCATAGTTCTGTTGTTGTAGTTTTGATCATGCAATCTGTGATACTATTTGTGTTATGCAATTGATTAATCTATAGCAAGTGTCAATACTGAATAAAATATTTGGATTTATGTGAATTGTTTATAAATACTTCCATACATACACTACATGCATTTGATAACAAAATAAATGGTTTGAAATGACTTGTGTATTATTTTTAGGCTGAGTGTATGATATTAAGCTAATAGCCATATTCATTTTTTGTACAATTAAACTATATATGTACAATTAATAATATAGAAATATCGTATTAAAAAGCTATTGTATTATATTGATATAGTAAAGTGTCATTAATATATTGATGGAAGATTCTTTATCCTCCCACTAACTTAAATGGTGCAGTGTTTAAAAATCATAGAGATGTAATTCTCTTCTATTCATCTATTCTATTCCTTCCATCATAACTATTACAATTAAATTTCCCTCTAGAAATGGTTTATAAAATTTGTAAAGTATTTGGTTATTTTTAAATTCAATCTATAATAATGCTAACATTATTTTCATCATGTGTAAGTAATGGGCACTATAGAATCTTTTTCAGAAAAAATAAATTTGGCAAAAGTCAAGGAACGTTCGATTGTGATATTTCAATCGAATTAATTATAAATTCCTAACCCGATTTTTATTAATTTCATAAAAAAAATAAGAGCACATTTCTAAAGTGCAGGGGCATTCTACGACAATTTAGTGCGCCATAAGCCGTGAAAGGTTGAAAAACACTAATCGATCAATAGAAAAATGTACAGAATCGCCTGTTAAATATGACGAACCTCTACAATCATGTTTAACAAATAGTACAGCTGCAACTCCACGGACTTTGTTTGTTAGGATTCCAGAGGCAATGACGTAGCAAGGTCACCCCCCCGTCCTACGCCACTGTCCAGAGGCATCGATCAGACAAATAACACTGTCAGATGTCATATCTAAACGCTTTCTTTTGGACCAACGTAAGCTGCCTGCTATTTTTGCTCCAGAGAGACATCCATATGTCGTATCAAGCCAAGCCGCACTTTTGAGGTGTCCACCAATGAGTCAACCTAGCTCCCATGCACTCCCACCACTGCTGCCATGGTAACGAATCAACAAACCTGGTAGCAAGCTGGGAGGAACATCATCAGCACTAGCATTAACAGCACGATAGTTCACATTGCCGGCTCCTTCGGGAGAGACATATATACTTCAGATTTTCTGCAAGCACGCTACTACTCTTAACTAAACAGGCCATGGCTCAGTCAGTTTTTGGGGTTTTAAAACATGTTCCAATTCCATTTAGAAATTCTTCAATGCAGAATCCTAATTATTTCATTAATTAACACATTTGTGATGTCTTAAGTGAATTGAATATTTTTTTTTTCTAATATCGGTCCTTAATTCGTTAAGGAGAAGCCAATGCGCCTCCAACAGGGATTCTGGCAGAAGAATCATTTACTGAAAATGGGCTGAGATTTTTAATGCATGACAAGAGATTTTCCAAACTCCTATGGCATATTTGTGGAAACTTTGTAAAAGTAGGATTCTTTTGAGAAAACTGGATTGGAACTTAATTGGAACCTCAGAAAATAAGCAATGCAAAACATTTCAGACCATAAACTCTGGTCCACCTGACATTCTACCTCAGAATAAGTAGGGAGGAGGATTCTCTCCCCATCATGATGATGTGAGACTATTTTGCAGGCAAGTTAATACGTTGAATCACGCATTTAATCAAAAAATGTTTGCACAGCAGGTGTTCACTTGCGAAATCCCTTCGAGTCTGCATAATAATGCGACGTGGTTTATAACGGATGCAGGCATGGAAAATATGAGCAACATCAACAAGCTAAGCGTCGGTTGGATTCCCCAGATCCTGCCCGGTGCTTGGGCAACACCTTTCCGCTATTAAAAGCGTGGCTGCCGACTGCATTAACTTCTCGCCCATCACCGTGCGCATTTGCATCAGCACAGGCGAATGGTTTCATCCCAAGCTCCCCGTCCACCCCCAACCTTGGCCGTTGCTAATTTTCATTGATTCCCGCGTTGCGAGCTAGGCTTTCTTCAGCGGGGAAAAGCAGTGTCGGGTGGGGCTGGGGGTGACGGGGGTTAAGGGATTGCAATATCGATGCATTCTGTCTGACACGCAACGAAAACATGAGTGTGCGAGGGCCCATTTCGCCACACATCATTGCTATAGTTGACATAACTCACCAGTATGCGCTCCCGAGTATCCTTGTGTGGGAAGGCTGTATGTGGTTTGCATGTGACAACGTGGGTCTGTAAATATCGTGCTGCAGTACATCGTCATGCAGCGACAATTCTGCAGCTGACAGATGCAAAGTAGTCGCATTATGAATACTAATCGTATTTGTGCATCCTCCGTTAATTAAAGTGACGACGGCTACCGTGAAACGTGGCGCTTGGACAGGAATGGACTGAAGAGCAGTTGGTGCACCAACATGGTCCGGGCCTCTTCTATTGATCTACACGCAAAAGAAAACGATACAATTTAGAATGGAAAACAAATATATTATGAAAGTTGCCAGGATCGACCTATGAATCCGGACGTGCATGCATGCAGAACAAAACTGACTGAAATGCAACTTTCAGGTAACTAAAATGATAGTAATAGTGCACGATCTTCCAGCATTAGGAAATGCACTGTTGTTGTTATATTTTGGTACTCGAATGCCTGCCTGTTGCATGACAGTTACGTTTCGTTCAACTTCTGGAAGAAAGTAAAAATAAATGATAATGAAAACAATAAGATCAGAAACATATAAACTAAATCGCCAACCTAAAATTCAATGGCTTTCTTGCATAGAAAGGACAACCCTACATTCCTCAAGTTATTTTTAAAAAATAACGGAAAAATTTACAAAAGTTATACCTTTATACACGTTTCTTGTTAACATTAACTTTTACATGCAAGGAGATAATTCGCTCCATTTGCAGTAATTATTTCAAACGAAATTGCATTATTATTATTATCATCTCTTTTTTTAAAAGACTATAAACCGAAATAATCCAAAGCTCTAACAAGGTGTCCAATGTAAAGCTCCTCCATTCCTCAATATTTTTCCAAAAAGTTTGGCACATTTTCTCGAGTTTGAAAAGCATACTTTTTGTTGTTGTTTTTTTATAACGCATTTTTCTGATTAACAGAAATGTTTCAATCTCGACAAGAAATTTCAACAAAAACTGGTGTTTAACACAAATTTCAAGCATAAATCTCGAATAATTCGAATTTGCTTAAAAATTCAAGTAAATTTCCTAACTTTCCCGAATTTGAATGTTTTATAAACACTATATTTCCAATTATTGAAGAATCTTATTTCCTTGAAATGAGAATAAAACGTTTCATTGCGTGCAGTATTTGCATAATAATACATTATTCTTTTTTATCATTAACATTCGATGTAATTTGAAATGTCCTTTGACAACAACAAAAATTTCCCAAGAAGTAAAAACATTCATAAGATACCAAAAAAAACCTGAATTTCTTTCTAAAAATTATTCAGGAAGCAAGGAACCCAAAGATATTACTAAAAAGAATATCCGTATATCGATTTTAAAATGCGCAATACAAAATTAATTCATCATTGGGTATAAATGTGTCCAAAAAACGTCCCGTTTACCTTAAGATATCAACTAATGTTTAAACACAACCACTTGAAGAATTGAAACAATCAGATACAAAAAAAAGACGATTTTTCAAGACAAACAAACAAATAAATAAAACCCTTTGCTTAAAAAAGGTTTCAACGTTAGAATAATTTGAACAATAATTAAGAAAAACCTTTGAGAAAAATTGTATTTTTTAGTTTGGAATGCAGTTTTAGTTTTGGTAAAAAAGCCATTTCTTCATTTAACTACATTTAATTTAAAAATCACCATGGAAGGGAGTTGTTTTATGCAATGCAAGTGCAATTGAGGCTAATTTGTTGACAGGCAATTTGTTAATCGCCTTTTTTTTGTGTATCAAACCCACCCATGCCAACGGATCGTTCAGTAAATTTTGTTGGTCTCCACCTGTTCGTCAAACACAGAAGTGACACAAAATCAATATTCACACTGTATTAAAACGACAATTTCTATCGCACAGAAATCGACCAAATTTGGATAAGTTCTCCTAGTGTCAAAAAAACCATACTTGCATGGTAGGCTTCACGTTGTTCGCACCCAACTCTGAATATCCAATATTAAGACTTTCAACAAAATTGACTGCCTCACGTTTGTTTAGCATTTAAGAAAATTGAAAACTTCAGTTTATTTTGTATTTAACGTAGAGAAAAAGCTCATAACATTTAATTTTTCTTGTTCTTGGATCCATGGCATTGGCATGAATATCTTTGTAACCTTTTGATAATTGCATAAGCTTTTAGCTGTTCGAACATTTGTACAACAATAAACATTTAGAAAGTATATCTTGCTTATCAATAAAACACATTATCATTTCATCTGATGAAAGAAAGTCTACGCTGTAGTTTCAACCTAGTTGAAATCGATTTCATGATGGGCAAATAATCTTAAACTTTCTTGTTTGAATGCAATTAAAATTAATTGAATTATTAGAACAAATGAAAGTAGTTTCAATTCGTGTATCATATTGAATTATATAGTTGATATTTAAAAAAATAAAATGGGAAAACATAAAAAGATGAAGTTCATGCAGACGGATTAAGAACGAATCTACACAATCCTACATTAGATAAAAACATTATTTACATCCAGGTATTACTTATCAGGCTTTAGCATTAGGGATTTAGAATCTGAAGCATTTTTCTGACTCTGTGATTTTCCAAATAATATGGTAAAGCAGAATCAAAACATGAAATACCGCAATTAGCTAATGGCAGTCGCTGCAATCAGCCCAATCGATTTAGGGGGTATTAAAGACCTTATTTGGGGTTGTTTTTCTCTAGGTGCGCTCTTTTTTCACATCTCACACGCAATAAAAACGCACATATAGCCCTGTTAGGGCGTGTACCTCTAATACTGTTTAAGCTGAGACCCCCACCACCATTCAATCCCCAACCACGTGCCTTTAACTGATCCTCCAGTGATGTCCCCAGGTAGGTTTTTCCACACAGGATTCCTGCCCTCGGCTCGGCTCCTCCCGCATTTATCGGCCTTGGCTGGGTCCCAAAATGTCTGCAATGTGCGAAAAAAGACAAAAAAAAAGATATTGGATTTAGTTGGGCGGTGGCAAATAACGTGACGGGAGAAAGAAAAAAAAAATACTGAGGATTTTCTATAAACATTGTGGAAGATTAGTGAGAAGATCTTACCAGACAAAATTAGAAAAAAACAAATAGTAACTGAACGACAGTCATGACAATGATGAGAAGAAGTCTTTTGCTAGAAGTTAGCATCAGAACATGATTTCTTAAATAGTCATCCACCTTTCTTCAATAATACTTGAAATTTCCTTAAAACACTCAAATTTAATGAAATCTCACAGTCTTTTGCCAACTACTTTCAAAGTAGGTGTATCAGTGTTTGTTGTATCTTATTTATAATTCAGTATTCTGCAAGCTTAGATGTATTTCATCAAAAACTAACAATTGTACATAGAAATGTACTTAAAACATCCAGTTTCGGCCTATAGGGAGAATTTTTTATATATAAATATCTACGTAACTGTTAATCTAGAATCTAGATTACCGCTAATGTTATTTTCGTATGGATAAAACATTTATATATATTAGTTTACATATCATCACAATAAAATGTGTGGCAACCGTTTTGGCACAAATGAGCGCAATGAAGCCGGCTTCCTCTGCGACTGGTTTAAAAATAAATGCAAATTATTAAATTATTCAGTAGATGAGGGATCCAAGTAGCACGCTGTCTAATGACCTTCTCGACGAGAAAGCCACACGTATAACGAATATGCCGCCATCATATGCGATGTTTAATTTATCATTAATCAATCATCGCAACCTGAATATTGTAACAGCAAAAATATATGGCGCAATTAAGGCAGCTGGATCATTTAATATTTATTGTGGCATTGTTTAAAAAGTCTTTGAATTCTATTTTATTAATACGTAACTTTCTCCGTTGTTCAAATAAGTACTTTTACTTATCATATGTTTAAAACCTGTAGTCTTCAAACTTCCAGTCCCGGACCGGCAGAATACCATTCGTTTCAAATGGGTTTGGTAAAATGTTTTAAAATGAAAATTTAGATATTTGCGATCGAATTTGGTTTTTATCAAAATCAATATTTTATTGCTGTTTTTATTTAATTTTGCAAATTTGTGTTTTTCACAATTTTTAATAACGAGGCAATAGCAATTTGACTATAAATTATAGTACATCTATAACTAACTCGCTATACGGCCGCTCTTTATACGGCCTTTTTTAAATACGGCCCATTTCGATTTTCGATGTTTCGGCCGAAAAAAATTCAGTTCGTTAGCACTTTTTGTATCAAAATAATTGATTCGTTATACGGATTTTTGCTTTACAGCCAACTTTTCGGGAACGTACGTATCTAGGCCGTAAAGCGAGGTATGGGTGTAATGAAGTACAGCAGTACAGAACTCTATTTAAGATACTTAGAATCGAATCGCCAATTTATACAACATAGTATGGCTATTACTACGTTTTTAATAGCAAAAAGGTAGTAAAACTTTTTTATTACGCTTTTATTACATTTTTATAATGAAATTTATGATGAAATTGCGTTGTGAAATATTATTCATCGCATTTGTTGCAATAATACATTAGATGATATACCAAAAAAATAACCAAAATGTTTATAAAAGCGTTGTTTGAATACCGTTGTTTAAACGTACAACGTGTTCAAACCTTCGGAAGAAAATGTTGGAAACATAATTTTAGGAAAAATGTTCACATTTCAAAATATTAATATACAATATACAATATACTAAACATTATTACATTGAGATTTAATTAAATTTTTTGGCTAATGGTTCTGTTTACCCCACATACTACACAAACGTTATCTGACGACAATAATTAAGAGCAGCGAGTGTAATTTCAATTATAAAAGCCAAAATGAGTTGGCACTAGCTTGCAGAGACATTGTGACACACTCCTTATACATGACTTACCTCAAATAATAGCTGTCATTAAAGCTCCTACTGTATTTCCTGTATAAAAACTGGGTCGTCAGGGTCTCTCTGATGATAAATGACTATGCAATCTCACGACGTAAAACACATCCAGGTAGCTTAGTGTATAGAATACATAATGAAGGCAAAATTAAAAATCAGATAATACTAAAACGAATAGAACTCAGGAAGTTGATCACAACATAGTGTACTCATAACCAGAGAAAGCATTTCTGACGCTGAAAACTCACAGGTATGGAAAAACAAAAATGCATGGCTAGAGTAAATGCTGCACAGTTACACATATCTGATCTGCTTTGCAGTTTTTTAACGAATGCATGACATGTTCAAACACTTTTTGCATGATGGTAGGCCCAGTTTTAGTCAGCTAGCAATTTCGAGCTTACAAGCAAAACATTGGGACCATTGGGTCTTTAACAAGACCGTATATATGGAGGATCTTGGGGATAGATTCCCCCTCCCCCGAAATCCAAGTGCAATTTTGCATTAAAAGTGTGACTTTTCTGCTCTAGAAATGGAATTTTTTTATTATTAAAAACGCAATTTTTCTGCTTTAAATTGCGATTTTTCTAAGGTAAAAGGCAATTTTTCTAAGGATAAAACGCGATAGTCCACCCCAAGATTCTGGACCCTATCCACCCTCCTTCCCTCCCCCCACAAATGTGATGACATATGGCCTTGGACGTTAAGGAAATGACTGCAACGCACCTTGACAAAATTGATCGCATTTATGATATTTTTTGCTTATTACGATAAAATTACATGTTATGGATTGACGAGAATGCCTCTTTGGTGTTGCATGTTTCCCTATTTGTTCTACTTGCTACTAATGGAATACATCATAGTAAATTTTGGGCTGCCCAAAAAATGCGCCTGTTACAGCTAAAGACGGCACAAGTTTATATAACATAAAAAGAAATAGTATAAGAAAATGTACAGTAGGATAAACTTTTCAATAGTTTTAAATGTAATAATTGTACATGATTAACAGAGTAGAAATATTTATATACACCTTAACAGATGTTATCTATTGATTTTGTATCGAATTTGAATCAAATTACTGTAGCAATTACTCTCTGTTGTAATTATAGAAACAAAATACAACTGTATAAATGTAATATTATTACAACTTTTATACAATTTTTTCTTTTGTTGAAGTGTGTATACATTGTGTTGGCCTCCTCAGGTAACATTTTCATCATTAATGTTCAGGCAGTCCTTGTAGTGTGGAGTCCCGGTATGTGTCTCCTACTTTTATACAATTTTTTTTATAAATTTTTTCTCGTCCCCCTCAGGTGACTTGCATGTACAATCACACTTAAAGGCTGTAAACATTTAATATTACAACTTTTATACAGGTTTCTTGTTGTTGTTGAAATGAACCTCTGGGATTAACACCATCTGCGCGTAGGGATGGCCAGCATTATTTTGTATGAAAATTGGAACAGCTAATTTGATAATTCCAATTAATTTTAGTTTTGTTTTAATTCTAGCCACCATTGATGTTGCCAATGGCTGACCGCCTCTGACGTCCTGATGTAATGCCTGTATAAACGTTTATACAGCTTTTTTTTATTGAATTGCGTTTACATTTTCTCGTCCCCCTCAGGTGACTTGCATGTACAATCACACTTGAAGGCTGTAAACATTTAATATTACAACTTTACTACAGGTTTCTTGTTGTTGTTGAAATGTATACACTTTTTTCGCCCTATATATAGTTCGAGAAAGCAATAATTCTAGCGGCTACACCGTGCACAGTGCCATGAAGAAGAGGCTGTCCAAGCGCTCCAAGCTGAAGCTTGTCGCAGCAGCAGCTCTGTGTTACGCAGTGCTGCACTTCACACGGCTTATTGACTACTTCAATCAAAAGAATTACTTCACCGACTTCTCGTATCCCTCGCAGGTCAATCTGTCCAAACTGATTGGCCAGTTACGAGCCAACATGGTGCCAGAGGTACTGTACTTTATTTCGTTTTTTATTGGTAGCAAAAAACTCCACAAATGCTCTTGGATGTGTGTGTTTAAAAATGCTCCAGAACAATTTGAGATTTCCAGAGACAATGATAGGGCATGCTTGACGTGATCAGGTGTGGACTAGTTATATTAAGAGGGCGCTAGTGTCCCTGTTTGCTTATCTGTGAGAGCGCCAGTTCGCTTTCAAGAGGAATCTCTGAGAAATCTCCCGGTGTCCCTACGGGCCAGTTCACCCCTGGACGTGATAAAACCGTAATGCTTATTCCATCGTTTTAGGTGCCTCCGTCCAACCCATTTATTTACAAACTGTTGCTCAACTGCCCGTCCAAATGCGCCGCCGACCGCATCGTCAACGTGCTTCTGGTGGTGAAGTCCGCGGCACGCAACCTGCCCAACCGGATGGCCATCCGTCGAACGTGGGGCTCAGAGTCCCGTCCTGGTGTGGTGCTGCGGCGCATTTTCTTGCTGGCCGCTCCACCGCACGGACGTGCAAGCGAGCAAGGGCGCGTGCAGGCCGAGCAGGCCCTCCACGGCGATCTGGTGCAAGGAGACTTCGTCGACCGTTACCACAACAACACCTGGAAGACTATCATGGGGCTAAAGTGGGTACGTGACTACTGCGCCCAGGCAAGCTTCATCTTCTTCGTGGACGATGACTTCTACGTCTCGCCCAAGAACCTCCTGCGCCTCGTGAACAACCCAAAAACATATCCCCTGGAGGCGGTTCGCTCCGCACCTGACGATGACGCCTTATTGAGCGAGCGCCACTGGTACACTGGTTACATCTTCTTCGTGTTGCCGGTGCGCTTCACCTTCCACAAGTTCTTCGTGTCGTTGGAAGAATATCCGTACGTCATGCACCTGATTGTACGCACTTGCACGGATGCGGTGATGCAGGGCCGAACCTTGGTTGAGTTACAACCGTTAGCAAACCAGAAATTGGGTTAAAAAAAAATCATAAATCCAAATAAAGCCGGAATGGGTTGCATAAAATTTGTTTTACTGTTTTCAAACAGAGGGCCTGAAATTGAACCAATAGGCACAATTAACAGATATCCTCTGTGTTTTAGTTAGAGAGGAAGGTGTTTACTCCTTGGGTAGAACAGGTCAAGTGGACACGTCAAGCAAGACACTTTTTGGCATTGAAACTTGGTAATTTTACCAGGGGGTTTATCTCTCCACGTGCCTACATCACGTACCACATCTTCCCCTGGGCCATAAACAATGGGCTTCACACCATTCCAGTATTTGGTTCTGTAATTTGTTTCAAGTGAGCCACACCTTTAGTAGAATTTAGAGGATTTAGTCAAAATTCAATCTAACAATGATGTCCAAGTAGCTACCAACGTATGAGCATTCTCCTGAAATGGGGTTCGCTCCCCTACTATATAACATTTATTTACTGACTGTAGGATAATGAGTTGAATTGAATTACCCAATAATTCATCTGCCTTTATATCGCGTCAGAATGAGTATGTACCTTGGGACTGGGAGGGAAGCGTCCTTTCATAGATAAAGATGTCGAAAACTCATGAAGATACATCTATTCCGACATTATTTGTCTACATTTATTAACCAATGGTAATGGTTTAAAGAATTGACAATGCATCAGAAACTGAAATTCGCTCCAACAAGAAAAACTCCAAAGTAATTAGTCTGCCATTTAGTTGTGTTTACTTTGACTTCCATTTAAAAATGTAGCGATATCCTCTTTAGTATATACCCTATAAATCAACACTGAAACATCGTCTTATACATGGCACCATATGCACAATATTACCACGATAATTGAGATTTTCTCCTACGACCATTTCGTGTTTTCTTCTCTTTTTTTTTTCCTGCATAGCTTCAACGTCTTTCCGCCCTTCGTCAATGCCGGAGCGTTCCTAGTGTCGCGCCATTCCCTGACGGAGTTCTACTTCGCCAGCCTGTACACGAGTCCCCTGAAGTTGGACGACGTGTATATTGGCATCCTGTCCAAGAAGGTGGGGGTCCAACCCACGCACAACCGCTACTTCTTCCCATACAAAGTGCCCAGTTCTGATGCCACATATGCCGACTTGATTGCCAGCCACGGCTACAGGGACCCAGAAGAACTGATGAGGGTGTGGCAGCAGCAAATTCTTTATGGAAATGTGTGACACTATGAGGCAACGAAAAGGGGATTTTCTCAGGGATTTTCCCCATGGTATGGTTTCCTCCAAATTGGAGCTGGAAGTTCCTAAGGGTCCAACTCAGGAGACAACAAATATGTGAAGCAATGAATTTGTAACATTTATTTTCTCCAAGCAGGCCAATTCGTTGGTTTGCAACTGTTTCAAAATATTTGTTCAGAGTTATTGATTTAGATATTCAAATATTGGTTCAGAGAGATTGGATTAAAATAAATGTTGCAAATATTCGGAGATAAATTCCCATTGCAGATATTTGCTTTATGAGCATCTAACAGTGATATTTAAACTGGTTTTCATTGCTCGTTTTTAAGGGCTCTGCAACGGGTTTTTTTTATTATAAAAGTTGGTGTTATGGTTATAAATATCCGTTTTGTGTTGTGGAGACAGGCGATTCACTACACCAGCATTTTAAATTGTAAAATAGTTCTCAATTTCAATTGTGTTGCATAGTATTATTCAATGATTTTTTTCTGTATACAAGGCATTTGGTTTCTTACTCATAATTTACAGTAAAATCTATGCTACTGCATTACTTAAAAGATACATAACAAGTAACTGAAAAATAACAATTTTGATCAAGACTAAATTTAATCATAAATAGGTATCTAAAATTGATTTTAAAATAAAAAGTACCAAATGCAAGTAGGGTTTCAAATAATACTAGCAGCACCACCGTTACTCTTAACGGGGTTTGAAACCCTATCCTTTTCAATGGGTAAATTTGCAACGACACTCACAGCCAAACAAAAAGAGATTAAATAAAAATAAAAGTTGTTTAAAATAGCTTGATAAATCAGCAACGTCATTCGCTTGTCGTTTTTCACTTTAAAATAGTATATTTTTTTAAAATTAATAAACAAGTTTGAAAAATGTCCGTTAATTTGCACACGCGGCCAGCAGGTGGCAGCACGAGAATTCAAATTAATGGACATTTTTTAAACTTGTTTATTAATTTTTAAAAAATCTACTAGTTTAAAGTGAAAAACGACAAGCGAATGACCTTGCTGATTTATCAAGCTATTTTACACAATGTTTATTTTTATTTATTCTCTTTTTGTTTAGCTGTGAGTGTCGTTGCAAATTTACCCATTGAAAAGGATTGGGTTTCAAACCCCGTTAAGTTTTGAAGTGGGGAGTTGAGAGTTTATAATTTTAATGTATACATTTTTTAAATGTCAATTACATAATGGTTACCCACGTTGATTCCATTGCTCCATATCGACTCAGTGCTCAAATAAAAAATTAAAATCAACCATCATTAAAGTGCAATTCAGCAAATGTTCATGGGCTTGGTAATCAGGTAGCTCAACAAGTAGACAACTGTGCATCTCAATTTTTGCAGAGAATTGCTAAGAATGCTAAAATTAGTGAAAAACAAGTCCACCTAGACCCGTCCAGGACAAGAAATCCATACCTATTGTACAGATTCGTTCTTGTAAACTGCAAATAAATACTAGTATGAAGATGTAATTGCTAAGCCATAAAGTGTCTATTTCTACTAGTCAATCTTCAATTTAATCCAAATACATATGTATGTGATGATTTGGTATTGGAAAAAACAGAACCTTCACTTTTATAGATGCATCAAATGGCAAAAAAAAATACACAAGGTACTTCAATCAATATAATTATTCCAGGTACGTTGAAAAGCGTTTCTGCAATACCCGGGAATAAATACAAAACACCAGCAGATGAACCTCTATCACCTATTTGGAAATGGGGGGAGACTTCCATCCCCTCTTGAGGGGTCTAACATACTGAGAACAATTAATTAAGGAATAGCTGCATAGGACCTCTGAAAGATCGAGCCACAATCACTTTAGGAATTTCACCCATCCTAAAAATTCCTATAGACTCGATCGGGGACTGAACTTTGCACCTTGAGATCGAGAGAAAATCAAGTAACATCCATAACCATCGAAAATCACATCGACCTCTGTCGGTTAGACCAGAGGGGCATGTACCCTCGTCACAGGGATTTTAGGGGAATTTTCGTTCAATTTAAGTTTTAAATCACTTTTATGGTTAGAAATGGATGATAACTTAACAGACAATTACATGATTGATTATGGTGAAAACCACCAAAAATATCTCTAGTTTGAAAGGAAGTCGGTTAAATCGCACATGTCACGTGACCAGTGCGACCTGTGTAGGTGTCAACGTGCACCTGGACACCTACACTGTGATTTAAAGGGAATTTCACCATTTTCGTTAAGGTTTTCGAATGTCTTAATAGCTTTAGAAACGAATGACAATTTAACTGCCGATTAGACAAATTGATCATTGTGAAAACAACCAAAAATTATATCTCTAGTTTGATGACAAGGGGTTAATTAGACCAAAGGCCGGGTAATTAACCCTCGATTTCGTCAGTGGTCTTAAATTAATTATATGATGCTGATCGAGCTATTAAATAAACTTGTTATACATACATGGATGATGGCATCTTGGGGCAGCTCTTGCTACATACCGTTGAATTTGACGACAATTGGACTCATGGGCCATTTTAGATAAGGCGCTTTTCCTCGGAACAGCTGACCGATGTGAAGTAATGACGGAAGCAGAACTTATTTAATGGGTGAACATTTTCATTTTTGAGTTGTATTTAATAACTTCTAGGCGGCGCTAGTGCTTGTTGCTATTTCGGCTTCATATTTATAGCGTTGACACATGGTCTATCTATACCTGGTCTGTCAACTCCTCCGTTTTTCAATGGGGAAGGATAGTTAGCAGCACCTGCTCGCAC
>JAQGAE010002090.1:0-19325 GCA_034696685.1 Julus scandinavius | reverse complement strand
CAGAGTAAATCGTGCTCCAGGAACCGTGTGTCGACATCATACTTACGCACCGTAACTAGTCGTCGCCCAATCAAAGTAGGGACAACCATCCAAACCGAATTTCCACTGCGCGACTCTAGCCATTTATTGCACTCTTTTTCAGGCCTTATCCCCTGCTCTTCCTGCTCCAGGCTCCCGGTCTCACATACCCCTTTCTAACCTATGCAAGCTCAGACACAAAAATATAAATAAAAAACCTCTATTTTCATTTAATAATCATTAATACACTGCTCTATACTTCAATAGAACACGTTCCGTAAATCGAGCATAGTCTCATATAATTAGCAACCCTACATTAATTAATTAATGTTTTTAGTCATTAGCTGTAACGTCTACACTGACACACCAATCACTAAACACCACACACCCATCTTACGTAATTGGATACTGTTACACCATAATTCCTTCGGCCACGCATGCAGTGGCCAAAATTGTGGAAACAAATTCCTTTGTTTTGGCCATTTGTCAAGTGGTTTTGTTGGATTTATGTGCAAGCTAAATACATAATACAATTCAAATACAATTTAGAATGTCATCCTTGAGTTACATGCAGTGGCACATGTCAGAAATGCAGAACGAGCTGATTTTCCGCAATTGTGAGGAAACATGGTGTTCAAAATGAATAATTAATGAAGCTGATTAAGAATACGATAACATGAAAACTTGAAGTAGTTTACTTCCGTTTTTTATTAGCTGTTATAACATTCGCCTTGAAATAAATAATTCTACAGGATTCACGTGATACTTTCACGATGACGAGACGATAATATACAAAATTTACATTGCCATTAAGATCTTAATATTTTTCAATATTATTTTATTAAAAATTAGATTACTGTGTTACAACTATTATTAGAGGTTATGTGGAACGAGCATACACTTCCAAAACCAAAACCTCGGATTGTATTTTATCAATTTTAAGCTTTTAATGTCATATACAACAAGTTAAAAAAATACCATTGTGCTTTTTTTTACAGAAAATTATGTGATTTATAAGGCGAACAAATGGTGTAACAGTATTTTAAAGACAGATATTTACACAGCACATTTAAAACTTTTTAAAGTCTTGTACAGGTTTTTGTTATTGTCATTTTTAAATTTAATTAAATTTTTCTTTAAAATACTTTTAAATTATACGCACGGGCACTTGAATAATCGGACTTCTATTGTGTTCAAAATTAGGTTAACTTTTTTAAAAATAATCATGTCATATCATACTTGTAGATTTCTTATTACTGCAAATACGTATACATTCACATTTGTAGACAGATTAGTTCACCTAATGAACACACTACACTGTATATGCAAAATGTATTGATTTTCGTATCAATTATTTCTGATAAAACTTTCCATTACGAAAGAAATTTTGATTTTAACTTCATCATTAATACAAATATGCGTAAAGGGTTTTTTTGAAAATCTTTTACCATAACTATACCCTTACACGTTGCAAGCTTGTTATACAGGAAAGCATCTGGGGGAGCTTTTCAAAAAATAAAGGAATTTTAATCCTCATATAAAAACTAACCAATGCGTCACAAATTAAAAGCTGGCTTCTGGATCTTAATTGGGTGTAAATAGACGAGCTTTTAATGAGCGGCTACCCTCTCACAGCGCCCCCTTATGCGTCACATAAAACCAAGACTGACACACATTTATGAAACTTTACATCACATTGCGACTTCTACAAGCCATTTGAGAAGAAAAAAAAGGAAAAAAAGAAACAACCCTACACTCTAATGTTCATCATATAACAAGTTAATTGGGCTATAAAGCCAAATTAATTGTGCTTTATATATACTCCTATAACCGATTCAGCGGTATTTAGCCTTAAGTTATGCCCGTAGAAATCCCCTTATAGTTTTTTATTCGCTTAAGCTTCACTTATTTCGTTCGCTTCTATATATTGCATGCCCCAACCATTCCCTCCATGCTCAAACTTTTTAACTGTCCGTTGTTTCAGCCGTGTGGGCCATTAACCTATATCCAGTCTGGGTTACAGGTCGTCTAACCCCTAATATCTCCTCACCCCACACCCCTTAACTGCGCTATAGCAATATTCGTTTATAGGTTTGAGGGTCCACCAACACTTTAAAAGACGTGGACTTGAACGCTGGGAGACTTAGGGCCAGGGCTGCCTGTGCCGATTAGGCTAACCGGCGTTAAGCGGAGCAGAAGAGCTCACTGGGGCTAACTTAAGCCTAATTGGATTCCCTGGCTACAATCTGAATTGGACGTTTCACTAAATAGCCACTCATCCATCAAAGTATTGGGAAAAGTCGACGGCGATGCATGGGGCAATCTAAAGTGTAGGGTGGGTTTAAAATCGCGCAAGTGGCGGCTATAAGAAATCGGCGAAATGACTTGCGTCATTTAAAAATACTATATGCCATTCACACACGACTAAAAAATAAATGCGTTTTTTTTTGCAAAAACCGCCATCATATTCGTACTAAAATATCGCGCTGCATCATGGGGTGCTGAAGAAGGGGAATTGAATTAAACGAGGGATTTTCAATTACTCCTTGAAAGCGATTTTTGAATACCATTGCATGCATTTGTTGGCCAAACCTTGACTGGAAAAGCTACTATACAATTTCGAGCACCAAACTGTGAACCATGTATGATGTAAACTCAAATGTTAAGATTCTTGCAGAAAGCTATTTTGGTAAAAAAAAAAAAATAGAACAATATGGACATGTTTTAATAAACTAAGTTTTTGGGAAATAAGCAAGCTTAGGGCACACGATTCCAGGTGTACACGCTCATACAATATGTACATATATTTGTCATTAATTTCTAATTTTAAGAAAAACAATATTACGCCATGTTGAATGAATGGACCTGCAGGGGTGTATATTGCGAATATATTCGAAAGTTTTACCATTATACTTTAACTTCAACAACAACAACCACAACAACAACAACAACCCTTTTAATGGTTAAAAAAATTAATCTTTATCAAGTTTTCATTTCTACGAATTATATATATGACGTTTTAGCATTTCGTAATATTCATTGAGAATTCCCACTTTCAAAAAAACTACACCTATCTATATATTGCTAAATCGTTACGTCATTTCCAGATGCATCATTTGGCTGCCAATAATTCTCAGAATTTAAATTACCCATACTCAAGTTCATACAGGCAAAATACGAAATACAGAAGTCTCTAACTATAGAAATTTCTATTATATACTTTTCTATTGATCGAACCACACAAGCCTTTTTTAATAATAAAAATCTTGCTGGAAAACAACACTAGACTCACACTCAGTTTACCGTATACATGTGCGTGTGTATATATATATTATCACTCCCCCTCTTGCTTTTCAGCCCCCAAACTAGCAAAGAAGGATATTGAACGAAGTCGTCCTTTCTTTCAACGGCAATATTTCGAGGAAATCAGGCGGAAAGCAAAACAGGACGGAAAACTCACAAAAAATATATTACAAGAGAAAAAAAAAGGGAAGCACAAATGGACTCAGCTATGGGCATTTTTTTTTCTTTTTTTTTCAAAAATATAAATAAACAACCAAAACCGACAAGTGACCTAAAGGATGAAGGAGATGCTTGCCAAAAGAGAGCTGATTGTAGCAGAAGAGGAAATATAAGAAAGGAGAAAGAAGGATGGTAAAATACAATATTTGAGGAAGGTATTGAGGCTACAGCTATGGAGTATTCAATCATTATATGGTTCTGTTTGCATGTTTGCATTTTTTACACATGTGTCACAGGAAATATCAATAGTCATTTATAAGTTATGACGTTCAAGTGATAGCCTCATATCCTCTGGTCGGCACACAAAAAAAAGAATGAGAGGTGAAGCATAAACCTGTTATATTCTAAATACTTCCAATAGAATTATACGTTTGACAAGATATTAGTCAACATATTCATAGTAAATAACAACAAAATGTTTTTAAAAAAAAACCATTTTGATGAATTCAAATTTTATAAATCAAATGAAACCTAATAAAATAACAATTAATACATGCTTGTAAAATAAGGAAGCGATGCATAATAGTCATTATAATGAATATGTCCTTATATTATCAAATGTTGTTGGCATATTTATATTTTCATTCAATAATTCAAAAATAATGCTGATGGATGACATGTGAAATGAACTGAAGATATTTTAGCATATTTAATAATTAAGCCTGTAATAAAAATAAATGTTAACCTTAATTGATGGCTAATAAGAATTATGCAGTTTTACACTATTATACTTGATTGAAATCAGGAAATTCCGGAAATGTACTTCAAATTCTATAGTACCTACAAAAATTTATGAATTTTGCTTGAATTTCATATTAAACACTGGAATTTCCTGTCGGTATTTAAACTACTTAGAAAATTGATACAGATTTTGAAATAACAGGAAACCAATTTAAGGGCTGAGCCTTGAAATCCTTGAAATATGCATGGATTTTTTCCATCAAATTCTATGATCACCCTATCTATAGTTTTCATCTTGATTTTTAATAAACAGGCTCTGGAAATATAACAATATATAATTTAGAATTATAGTTAGGTCTGTAACTGGTTTAATTAATTCAATTAAGACAAGACTGACTTTGCTGATTTACTGATTATATTACTATCAATATAATTAAATGGTGCATAAGTATAAATGTATCACAGTAAAGTTGACATTGCCCAAATAAAAACGATGATATACAATATAGTGCAAGTTTTATTAACTATAAAATTAATAAGTATTTACGATTATAGAGGATAGTCAGACGATGCAAATAAAATCTGTACACGTTTAGGTATGAGCATTCATATTCTCGTTTAAAAAGTGCCCTATTTACATAAGAGTGATAAATTGCTTTATGAAAGTGTTATAAATGGGTGAGTTTGTAGGTTTCACCATGCAAATTTGCCGGTTTCGACATACAGCACTTCTCCCCTACTTTGCCTTCATCCGTGTTTCGAACTGCTTTCATGAACTTCGTCATGTTGATTTGGTAAACATAAGAGCCCTATGCACGCAAATGCCCCTCTTGATACACTCGAGTACATGCATGCAGTGCTATGTTTACACATAGGCTGAACACACAATGTCCTGAAATATAAGCTATAATACATGGAGCAGTGCTTTTATCCAGCCATTTTATCACTGGTCGTAATTTGCTAGGGACTTTAAAGAAGTGTAGCACGCCTGTCGACCCTTCATCAAATCCTCGTTTCATTTACGAACATGGATACTTGAGACAAATAACATTTGCATGACAATATCAGAGCTGCAATGTAACGGCTTATTGCTTTTAGTATCGGTCAAATATTTAAGTTATCTTGAATGGTCTTATTCCGGTATATTCTAATTTGCATGCAAAACAACTCAAATGTTGTCACGATGAGCATTTGCTTGACTTCAATTAAGTTAGAAAGTATGTCCGTGCCAAAAATACAGGATTTATATAGGAAATATACATCGAACCAATTTAAATACACTTATTTGAGTATACTTGTACAGGGCGTCTTATCTTCAAGGCAACAATGAAATGCCCAGGAAAAAAACATGTTTGTTTTGATGAGATTACAAGCTGGCAATACCTGTTTTAGCATAAATGGAGCTGCTGTCAACATCATTTTTTTCAATGAAAAACTCTGTTTTTTAAGGTCCAATATCATGATCTGCAAGCTCACCAAACTTTTTTTTGAAGTGCACATGGTATTTGAACGACTAAAAAACGTCCACCATGGACCAATGAGCCACTTTGATTAAAAGGACGATAAAATGGCAAAGAATTTCTTAATTTCATGAACTACAGTATACAGTATTCTTTATTTGGTTTTACTGTAATGTTCGTTGACCATACTGTGCATTCTATTAATTTGTAAAGTAGTAGTTAAAAAATGAAAAACCTGTGATAGGACACTACTATCCTTGATTTGACCTACAATAGCGCCATCTATGCTAAACATGCAGCACCATTTTGTGACCCCATTTCCAAACAAACAACTTTTGTCCTAAACAAACTTATTTTCTGAGATTTTTCTGTGAATCTTAAATTTTTGACGCCCTGTATAAGCACGTAAATATACAGGACTATGCACTCACATTGTCTACAAATATGTATACATAAAAGTCCAATGTGGCATTATTGTATATACCTTTCCAAAAATCTCAAAACCTATTTGCTAGGGACTTTTTAATATATAATGTGTACTGTATATATATATATATATACAAGGATCCTCTCTGTATAGTTTAAACTAAACAACATGATTAAAGTTTAGTTGCTATAATTTAATTTTATACCAAAAAAATAATTGGGCATTTTTAAATTATAAATATCAGATTTTTAACTAACAACGCACATGTAATGGAAAATGTCTTGATAAAATCGAGTATACAAATTTGTTATATGATAATATGATAATAACTGAAAATAAATTGGTTTTCCAGAGGTGCTGGCATATACCATTTTTAAATACACAACCAAATCTCCACCATATCTACTGAAATAACGTGGCGTTTCTATAAACTTTCTTAAAATGTATCTCAAAAACGTGCTCGTTTTCATGCTTCACTCAATTTCTATTCTTGAAATACCATACAATACAGGATTTAGCGGCCCGGTCAACGGAAGGTAATGTGGGAGGAGTCAACATAAGGTGTCAATGAAAGTTTCTGGACAAAACACACCGATACATTTTCTTTCAAAAACCTTGGCAAAGGAAATCCAGCACAAAAAAAAAAATCCTGGGATTTAAAGTGTATGGGAAAATGTTCAAAACCCTACCCCACAACACCCTTAGATGCCCCTTAAGGCATTACGGTTCACAATTACCGTCAAGGACCAGGTTGTCGACGTACGCGTGGTCAAGAAATAGTCAAGACAAGAAGCCGCCCTATTACCCTATACAATGTACTCCACTTTATGTATATGGCAAGCATAAAAAGTCTGAGAGTTTGCCACTTGACAAGTGCTGCCACTGTTGGAAAGCGGCACATATTTGAACTATGCAAATAGATTTTCATCCCCTATTCCCTGTTCATGAAAGTCGATATCACATTGCTTATTCCACATTTGTGTGTTCTGATTGATTTCCACATATTTAGCATTAAAAGACTGGTTGGAAATTATATTCTATATCAAGATTCCCTATAAAGTGCATAACATTTTGAATGTTTA
Source organism: Julus scandinavius (assembly GCA_034696685.1). Lineage (NCBI taxonomy): Eukaryota > Metazoa > Arthropoda > Diplopoda > Julida > Julidae > Julus > Julus scandinavius. The sequence goes on along the minus strand of JAQGAE010002090.1, from coordinate 12,135 downwards.
ACCATTCTTCAAAAAATGCTCTAAGTATGAAAAATTAAGAACCTACTTATAAAAAAACAAAAACATTTATTTGTTCTCTATTTTTGAATAAAAATGGGTATAGTAATGAAAATGCATCGTCTTACCAAACTATTTCATCACCAAAGTTTTAAATCATTATCCATGCATAATGGATCCACGCAAAATTTTTACTAAAATGTTGAATGCAAACCCTGATAGTTGATATTGGGTGAGTGTATTAATTGCTAAAAAAATGATAACCCATTTTCACTCACAGAGGCCACTACTGTGAGAATGGTGCAACCAGCCTACATATAGTTTGGAATGGGTGACAAGGAGGCAGACAGCCAGTGAGCCAGCTGTGGTTGGGGGCTGAAATCAAAAGTTGAAAACGACTAAAAAAACTGGTGAAATACGTTCTCACCACACCGCACGCCTTGAAATTGATGTGAATTTTTGCTAACATGCATGTGTCACCGCTGCAATGCTCGTGTGTGTCGCATAAGAGGTATATTCCGCATATAGTATAAATTCGTGTCGTAAATGGGTCCCCACCATATCCAAATTGCCTGCTCTGTTCCTGGTCCTTGCCAGATAGTGACTAGGTGCCGCCCAGGCACACGACCGTTTGACTCGGGCTCCCTCTATGGCAGCGTGCGAGTGTCAAAGAAACAATGCACGAATGTATAATGCAGATTGCAAACTGTATTATATTTCAGGGACCATTGTTCTCCTTTAAGCCTGCCATTTTCCGCCTTCAACAAGCGGCGTTTATCATTCATGGACCATGGGCCACCTATCGGAGGGATAAGCATAGAGCTATCACTTAGATTAGGCCTCTATGCTAATTCTTAAGCCCGTTCTGAATTGATTTTGCACACGATGGCTGTCATTTCTACATCTCCATCAACGCTTTTTTGTCCCATTTTTAGCATAGTTAAAATGTTCCAAAAATAATGTTCTCATGCACGAGTGGAGGGAGGGGGTGTATGGCCCATTCATTCCTCTTCTTCTATGGTCACCAACAAAAGATTACATATGCATTTTTGTGAGATCAGTGTTCTTAGTGAGAGATTTTCTAGGTTCTGCTCATGAAGGTACATTTTTGACCTTCTCCAACAATAACGTACGAGGTGCACCAATTTGGCACCTATAGGCTATAACTTCCTCTTTGGATATAGCAAAATGGTGCCCTTGAAACGTTAACGGCATCACAAAAGGTCCATTTACACACCAGTTTCGTTTTAGGTCCGTTAAATTTTTCTGTGTGAGTGCATAATCGCTCCCATTACCGAGTATAGTGTTTTAATTTTCATCGAGATAGACTCCTGTTAAATTTTTTAATTAAACATGTCAGTTTTCCCCAGTTTTGACCCTGTCACGCTATGAAGGAACGGGCAAGTACCTAACTAATGTGTCTACATAAACTCGCATCTTAAAATATAGTCGTATTAAAAAATGGAAAGTAGGCTTAACGGTGTATACAAGCAAATACCTTTATTAACGTCGATAGTGTAATGAAAATCTTCATTCCATAAAGCTTCATGTCATGGGTGAATCTATATTGTTAGTTACACTAAATATAACATTTTATTCGGAGTACATGGCACATACCTTGAGTTTCTTAACATCATGCTCCGCCTCTACAAATGTCAATCAAATGGTGATGTGGCGTCTGGTTGTTGCAGCTGATCAGGACGCTCAGAGACAAGAAATTCGTACAGGTCACAGACGGAAGATTTCCATATTTTCATAATTTAATTGAGGTAAAAATCAATTTTTTTTCCATCCATTAAATCGGTTAAAATATTAAACTGGTAGCGCGTACTTCGCCCAGATCTCAAGGGTCTTCGAAACCGTTCTCTCGAGAGCACACCCGGCAGCTGGTGCCCTCTTGCGGCGCATTCCGGAAGTTAAAGCACAGTAAGGAATTTTTTAGTCCTTTGACCTTTGAACACTTAAGGATATGGCTTTTTAAAAGTTGATTGACTAGGTAATAACAGATATGATGCACAGATTGTTCATGAAATGAATGAAGTATACTATATGTACAGCATAAATTGGAAAGCGCTAGGTTTTTTTTTATTATTTTATGTCTCAGGTGAAAACACAGTTTTTGGATTTTAGGTCTTATGTAAAAACACAGTTTTTGGATTTTAGGTCTTATGTAAAAACACAGTTTTTGGATTTTAGGTCTTATGTAAAAACAAAATTTTTGGATTTTAAGTTTCAGGTAAAAACACAAATTATTTGGGGACACTTAGTACTCTAAAAAGTGTGTACAAAAGACCTACTAAGAGCTCGTGCAGTATATCAGAATTTTATGAGTTATTTCAAATAATACAGATCGAAATTTTCTAATAAACAGGTAGCATGCTATACTTGATTGTTAGAAAATTTGCACCAGTTTAAAAACAAATATGGTTTGCATAAAACATATTTAAATATATTTCATGTAGATTTTTCCCAAACATCTGCGGGCACAGATTAAAAAACATTGTTATAGAACATGACATATTACATAATCAATGTGTTAATCAGTGTGGTAAATACAATATTTATCAGGAAATGCTCTGGATAAATAACACTTGGGTAGAAATAAAATACATAGTTATAATTCTTAATTTGGAGCGGGTCAATTCTCGAGACGTTTTTTATATAAAAATAAAAACATACTCCAAAAGTATAACTCGAATAGATTGTGCTTTCGACGAGATTAGGTGGGCGATAGTAGAGAAGTTTACTAACACCCATGCAAGTCCCTACTAGGGGTTAGTACGCCTTCTTGCACATACTTAATGGTGGCCGATGTCACAGTAAATTAAACCATCATTCCCTCGTAATTATATCGCATTAATGAGGGTCTGGTGATTGAGACAAATACCATTTGGGTCAATTGGTCTTTTATAACAAACGCATGCATACACACAACAGGAAGCACATTCACTTCCGCGAGCTTATTACCAATATTAAGCACTCAAAAAAGCCCTCTTCATAAATACCTGTCCGAGGCACGCAATAAGAGGACATTGATGGTCCTCATTCATTGCAATTGGTATTATCTCTATGTCCCCTCTCTTCTAAATCACTCGTTTTATCCCCTTTAGCTTAATTCACCCTTTTGCCTATTGCTATAGCTGAAAAGCCAATGCCAGCGCAAATCACTCACTTGAAATGCCCCAACTTTGTTTATGACGGGCCCTACACAACGATTTACAAATTTGTAATTAGCTCAGATGAGCACTTTGACCATATCCCGAAATAGACTTTGAATTCCCAAGCAGTTGCGGGAACCCAAAAACGGGATGAATGGGGATCCTTGTGATCCCATGTCTCCAACATCGATGTAATTTTAATTACTGTCCCCTTTCCCCCCATTTAATTTCCTGGAATTGGATATAAAGCGTTCTATTCATAGTGCAGGCTATAAACAGTTTGTGGTTTTGTCAGTTGTCCACATATACAAAAGCCATGCAGATACAATTACCAAAAAGTTTCCAAATGAGAATATGCATGTATTGGGCTAACAAAAACCCATTTTAACTTCTTTTAAACAAAATTAGATATGGACAATCCGTTTGTGCGGTTGGATAGAAAGGGATGTGAGGATTCCAGCAACCCTATCGCACGCCATGTTCTTGGTTGGTTCAATTTTAAAACATTGTCTGTTAAAGATAGAGCAAAGAGTACAATTAGAATGCTATAGGACGTCGTAAAATTAGTGTAATTGGTGCATTTCCGACATGTAATTATCGATCACAAAGTTACAAATGACATTCTAATGTCTCGTATCCAGGCAACCATGCATAGCTCGAATCCATGACAGGAAAGCTAGACAATCATTTGTTGGTACTGTATTTATGTTAGTGAGCTTTCCTGCCAAACATTGGTGTTATGCAAGGTTGCATACGTACGAGAAACCAAAATGCCATTTGTAACTTGAGAGATCGATAATTAAATGTCGCAAATGCATTAATTACACTAATTTTGCGACGCCCTGCAATGTTCTTATTGAATATTTTTTTCTAATCTTCAGTAACGGACTGGGTCTCAAAATATTAGTTACCAGGCTATACAAAGGGGGCTCACCCATAACACTGTATAAGGCTTTCATTTAAGTTTTATAAACAAAAATACACCCATACCTCGCTTTACGACCTGGATATGTTCCAGAAAAGTTGGCCGTAAAGCGAAAAAGTCGTATAACGAATCAATTATTTTTGCCTTGTGATTTTCATTTTTTCCCTTCTTAAACGAAGTGAAACCCATAAGTTGTTTTGTTGTTAGCCAAATCCGAACTTATTTGAGCAAATTGGGGTAACTTATTACATCTTATTACATTATTTGACCACTTTCTTTAAATGCAGCAGTTTTTTGGCCGTATAACGAAGCATTGTGGGCCGTAAATCGAAATGGTGCCATAATTTTAAAAAGGCCGTTATAGCGAAAGGCCGTATAAAGAGCGGCCGTATAGCGAGGTATAGGTGTACAATTTTCAAAAATATATATTATATATAGACAGGTGGAAAAACGGTCAAATTAAATTGTTCGTAAAATAGATTTATAACAAAAGTTATTATACTCTTTATACGGCCTTTTATAATTTGGCACTTTATCGATTTACGACCCACAATGCTTTGTTACACGGCCAAAAATACTTAGGCTATGTACATAGTAGTGCCAAAAAAGCTGTTATATAGATTGACTCGTTATACGACTTTTCGCTTTACGGCCAACTTTTCTGGAACGTATCTACAGGCCGTAAAGCGAGGTATGGGTGTATTGTCTATTGTTTAAGGGGGCCCCACTTGCCATCGGGCAAACTGACACCATGGTCAGTTCTTCACTGCCTATTTTTAAGGTTACTGTTTTCAATAATCTTGAGCCAATGACGTTGATATTACGTACTTCAGGGTTACTGGAATCCTCACAAATAACTCACTAAATTCCTATTCAATCCCACATTCGGAATTTTCATATTTTAATCGGTTAAGTTATTTTAGGTGAAAAAGACTTAGTTCATGCACCATATATTCAATTCAACTCAGTACCCTACAGTCAGCAAATAAATGCCATATGGTAGGGGGTCGTACCCAATCATTTAAGGAGAATGCTCCTACGTCTCAACTTTCGCCAGGATATACTAAAGACAACGCAAGCTACACAACCCACTTCACGTTTTCTGCTATTATTTTGAGTATGTTAACAAATAAATGCTGTTGATGAACTATACAGAAACGGATTTTTGACCCGCCATGTAAACGAATTGTGCAAGTTTCCCACGGAAAGAAGCAAATGGTGGAGAAGCAATGAAATCTCCATTGAATTCCGACTGAGTGGTTTGATCGCGATTTTCGGTTTTTGGCTTAAATCGGCCAATAAGTAATCCGGTTTCCCAGAAATAAGTGCATTAAATTAATACGGAGGAATAACACGGGACCCCAGCGTCAAATGCCGTCTTAGCGAAGAGAAATGACCAGAAGGCATCACAAATGGTCAAACAACATCCATCATATTACGAGCAAACGGATATTAACAATAAACGGAAGCTTAAACCACTGGGCTGTGAACGTATTTCTGTATTGTCTGCAGTTTAGCTGGAAATGCGCCTGACTAAATTTCCAATAAAAACGACGGGTTAGCCTTAAGAGGACATTAAGATTAATAGTGGAAAAATGAGAAATTATTCGCAGCTTAGTATATGTATATACAGGGTGCCATATATAAACTATAAATTACTAAAAACAATGAATGCGTGTATAATAACTTACCTGAATGCTTCATTCTGTGCTTTCCATTCATATTGTAAGCAAGCATCCTGTTAAACAATACCAATTCCTATTACGTTAGAATGGAAATTTAAACTTGCAAAACTTAACAAATTAATGAATTTCACACATTTTTAAACTTGGTTTGACTTTATCTGCTGGGCATTGTTAAATTTGCCAGACTACGAACCACTAGGTTACAAAAATGTCGTCGAATAAAGTTTTTGGTTACTTATTGCATTTACAGAGTGTCCAGTAAATTTGTTGCAAAAATTCAAAGATTCCAAGGCTCTAAGGCAATATTTGGGGAATTTAGCAAAAACAGGATTTTTTGTATTTTTTTATACCTAATTTTTGGCTACAAATATACAGATACATAAATTTCCCGACAAGGACAGGAAATTCCAGCATGAACTGGTGTTTTAGCCCAAATTCTAAGCATAATTCTCAACTTTTTCAAGGTGATAAAATGCATGCACATTCCTCGATTTATAGCATGAAACCCAGATTTAACACTACAATTAAAATTGAATAATATCATTTATCTACCTAACTTGGCATAATTGGTAAAAACGAAATTTACTACTATGTATGTATGTCTAAAGAATACCGTTGAAATTCGCATAAGGAATAGTTTTAACAGTCGAATGACCGTTTTGAACAAGTCTGCAAAAACGTTGTTAAACATAACACAGATCATGTGATTAATTTCTAAACATTCTAAAAACTATTACAACACTTAGAATTTAATAATACAAACATTCTGCGTATACTTTATGTACAAGAAACTGAGAAATTTTAATATCGCACTGAAATTTTACAAGGATTACATTCAGTAATACGGCAATCGTTCAAATAGTACACACTGGCGTTCTGTTTTTTAGAAAAATGAAATTTAGTTATTCGGAGAAGAGATACAAGTTGCTCCTCGAATAATGAATTAATAAACTTCACGGTTGAATATAAAATGAGAGACGACAGCCAGAAATATATTTATATACAAATGTATATATGAAGCCCATATGATTTCTATGTACAAAGCGTGTTAACAATATTTCTTGTTAAGATAAGCAAGGAAGGAAGGAAGAAAAAGTTATTAAATTTGCACTCAGGTGATCCTTAATTCAAAACTGCACTGGGAATACCTTTTATTCTAAAACAACATCTTCGTTTTTAAAACTCCTTGACTTTCGTGACTGAAATTTCTTGCCAATGTATTAATTATGCTAGACGTAAATTTCAATACGAAAATTTGCAGATAAAACTACCATCAAATACAAGGAAAACTACACAAAACGTAGATGATATTGTTTTTCAATAGAGGGCATTTATATGATATTTGCAAGGTGTCCTTACAGAAACGAAATATCTTTTGAAATGAACTTTTGAAATCGAACATCATGATCACCAAGGTGCCTCATCTAAAATCAACTACTGGATATTCTAAAGTTAATAAATAGAAAATGTCGACGGCAGTTTCATTTCAATAGGGTAGCCTGCACGTGGTATATTTATTGTAGAAGATAGCCCTTGCCTCTGTAAGGGGTCCCTTTTCCAAATTCATCATCAAAATATATCGTTAATTAGAAACACCTTGCAAATTTCATTTTAGAAAAACGACCTTAGAGTGCCTATATAATAAATATGATTAATATTTATTTACTAAGTATAATTAATTATTAACAACAACAGTTGGCTAGCAGACAAAAAGCCAAAGCCTGCTCAAAACTCGTAAAACATGCTGCATTTTAAATAAAATGAATGGTCAAAACCTCTAAAATGTCCACAGGATGTTGCCCATGGAAGACAGTTGACACACATGTCATTCAAGATTTTAGATAACCATTGGAGATGCTCTTCCAGCCATTCCTCAATATTGGCCATTGAGTCGACAACTTCATTTGTATAACCAGAAATTTAAATGACAGTAAAATGGCAATGTTTGACCAAATTCATAATACAGGACAATTATTTTATAATTGGAGTATTCCTGAATATTTACCATAACTTTTACGAAGCATGTGACCATATAGATACTATGACACAGGGATCTTTCTTGTGTCTTTGACACCATAACCCTTTTTAGCAAATTGGAATTAGAATAATGTTTTAATGCAGAAAATAAGAAAGTTTTTCATCTATAGAATCCCAAGAAATTATCCAAGGATTCTAGGCTAAGATCCCTAACTTTAACTATTGATCAAATTTTTGAAATCATTTTGAAATAAATACACTAATTTTTAAATTTATATTATGTCAAAATCAAGTCATACAACAAAAATTCACATCATTTCGCTCATTGCAGAATTCAAACAGTCGCCATAAATTATCATAGACGTTTAGTATGCTCTATTAAGTCGATCAAAACGAGTTTTTGGCGCCATCTATACAGGCAACATTTGATAGAGCTTAAAAAGAGCGATGGCGCCACCTGGATTATCTACCATGAACATTCAACCCCATGATTGCACATTAGACAAACATACTATTCTTCCATGTTTCTCAAAATCTCAATAAATGCACTACATGATTAATATTAGCCTTATACAGTAAGTCCAGCAATTCTGGAATAGCCAGGCCTTGAAAAAATCATTGCAAATGAAAGTATATTCTTTATGTATAAATTAATAAAAAAAAGGATTTCAGCTATGATACAATGATTATTTAAGTTAAAAATGCATATTGCTAAATTAACGTAAGCTACTAATATATAATTCAATTGCTAAATTTGGCATCTTTGGGACTTTGCTTTTGCATTGAATTGAATGAAGTTCTCGTCATTTGAGTAAAATATATAACTTCGCAGGTATCTAAAATCATAGTGAGAAGTACGATACAAGTTCTACGTGCTAAAGTCTAACTTGAGTATCGAGGATAATGATACCTGGTAGGCAATGGGGCCACACGCAAATTCACTTGCATTTTTAGCCTTATAAAAATCTTCACAACCAGTCAATGTAGGACTGCTGTAGAAAAAAGCGGCAAGTAAGGACTTGTTTAGGGTGTCAAACAGTACATTGCTGAATGGATAGTACAATACGTCCCTTATTCCAAAAATATAAAATTCTGGTTGTGCGCTATTAAAACGTGTTGCTAAGTCGAGTTACTATGCATATCAATTGAGTCAAGTTCAGAAACATTGACAGTACACAATTTTCGGATTCTGTCACGCAACTCCAGTCATGATTTCGCAGTCAGGCTAAGATAGCCTCAGTAAAGTTGGATTTCATGAGTTAAGCAACTATGATAGGCTCGAAGTATGGGCACATCTACTCGTACAGCGGCTTCACAGTATAAATAAAATACAAAGTAGATGAGATGGATATGTAATTTAAATGTGAATCATATCCAGACCAAATCAAAGTGCGAAATCAGTCACTTCCGTTGATTAGTTGTATTTTCTATACTGAATTTTAAGAATCATGCTAAGATTAAATAAAGGAATGCAGCAGCTGGTTTCGAAAGATGCGAGGCAAGTTGCAGGTGGCGCCCCTGTTCAATACATAGCTCTAGTAATTAATGAGAATAAATTAATCTAGAAATTTGTTAAATAGAGAATCTACAATGTAATCATTAAAAGCAAAGAGACGAAAACCCAATGCTCAAAAGTTCATCGGTCGCCTGCCAGGCTTTCGCTACTAAGACTCGAGTATAGTACACAGGCGCCCTCTGCCGCGTTAAATTGAAAAATTCAACACCGCTGATATCAATTAAATAATAAACACTGAATATGGCACTACTCGTATCGACAAGTACGCGCATGCGGCTCTTCAAGTTGCCATGCTAAAAGTGGGCTCTCGAGGGTAAATATTTCATATCGCGTAACATTTCTTAAACATTTGCAGAACATATCGCTAAATACCAAAATGGGTTTTTTTCATAAATACTCCATTTGGTCGATAACAAGTGTTCCCTCAACAAATACACCATAACGAGTTTGCTCGAATCCCTCTAAAACAGACCCAGTTTGATCAAGAGAGGGCATATTCAAATGTAGAATGAATGCCCTTCTCCCCCCTCTCCCTCCCCTACCCCCTCCCATCCCAGATGGACAATGGTATTGGGTCCAAATAAGAAAAAGCTTTGGCGCGTAACATTTAAAAAGGCAAAATGGAGCGGCCATTTTGTAGCTGCCTTCATGCAACATCTCTAGTGGACATACATCCTCGAAATGGTCCTCTACTTGTTTTAAAACCGGACGAGAGTACATACTAGATTTTTCACCTACCCTACACATCAAAACGCACACTTGAGCATTTTTATGCTAAAAACAAAATGTCTCACTTGAACAGCGGGGGTTTGATTCTCCAGATTCTCCATCGAAGATGGTCTCTAGAGATCACTCGCGTCCTCAGTGTCCAAACATTTGGCATGCAACATCTCAAGCTCATTCACGAGCTCTTGGTGATACGAGTGGGGGATGTGATCCTTGAAACTTTTTTAGGGTGTCCCTTTCCTTGGAAGACTCTATATGCTTGTCCCGCAACGCCACCTGGTAGGCAACTTCAAATGCTTGGCCCAGTGTTAGGATTATTTCGGTTGCCATATCCTACAATAAAATCATTGACAGAAAAAAGACCCAATTAGTAAAAATTGTTAGAACTATTGTTAAATACACAAGGTGTATGCAAAGAATAACAAGCGTACCATGGCAGCCACACTGAACACGTGACAGTAGTGGTTTCCAGTCAGGTGATCTTTGGTAATGTATGCAAAATGATTCAGGTCATCCGCATCTTGGCAAGCACAGTTTATGTTCCGGATTTCGTGTTCGCAGACTTCATTCTAGTAATGAAAACCATTTTTTTAAACTATTTAACACAGTCAGGCAGACATGTTTGGACCAGAGTATTCTAAACAATACTTTAGAAAACAATAAGTTTTAGAAATCCAATTTACTACTATTTTCAAATTTCATAAACGTCCTCAGGTTGTTAAAATGTAATGATTTAGAATATAACAATATTATCGTAAGACAATATATCGACTCATAATGTACTACAGTTAATGAAAAATATGTATAATTTGTTCTTTTAAAGGTCTTTTCCATAGAAGATAATATTAAAATTTTTTTTAATGAAATACCATGTCAAGATGTTAATCATAAACAATTCACAAAAATATGTTTGACAATAAGAGCAATTAATGCAAAACCCACCTTTGTATTAGCGTCTATAAACTTCACACCTCTGTACGAAATGGATAGGATCACGTTAGGAATCTTAGCGATTTCATTCGTTGACTTCTGCAAAGGTACAACAAGAAAGACTGAAATCTTTTGGATGGATTCTGAAGCGCATTCACTTGTGCAAATCACAGTTGAGGTACTTAGAATATCTCGAAAAGACTAAACAGATCCAGAAAAATTAAAATATATTTTACAACCTACCTTGAGCTTCTGAATAGACTTCTTGCTGGACTCAACCCCTTTCAACTCCTTAACTAATGTTGAGCCCAGGTATTTGGCGGTGTAGTTACACGAACCAAGAATGAAATCCTCTAGTTTGTGCCTCCACTGCGTGGTTAGGGACGTGGGAATGCCAGTGAAAAGTTGAGATGGATCCCGGATGATCAGGTTATCGACACCATTAGCACAAGACGGGGTTTCAGCAGTGGTGAATCCATCCTTTGAGGACCAAAAGAGTGACCAAAAATCAATAATTGCTCATCCCTCGTGTTCCGCTCCAGGTCAACTCAAGAAGCACTAGATACCTTGTTTCCATTCGGATCACATGGAGACTTGCTGCTCGAACGCCTCGGAGGTGGGGCAGGGGCAGGAGGTTTGTTATGGCCACCGTTTCGCCTTTTAAGGGTCCCATTGGCACTGGGTTCGACTTTGGATTTGCCCAATTGTTCCAACTGGCTGATTTCGTGTTTCTGAATTCATTATTTTTGCATAAGAGAAAAAGAATGCTGAAACACCTTTATGATTTGTGCCTAAATTTCGTATTCAGTGTTTACTTTCAATTTACACGTGTGTTTGGCACTTGAAAACCAGGATGCATTCAACATAACAAACGTCGGCTAGGTTTTGAAAAATTTCTAAAAATACGTGCCGCAAACATGTTTGCCAAAAAAAACCACTTGCTTCAAAATTGTTTGTCAAAAAATCCTCGCCACAAAAAAAGGTTGTTTGTTATATCGTATACCACCAAATCAAAATTTCCAAAAACCAAGCTAATTATTTTGATTCTTCAGGTACAAATACTGAGTTTTCAGCACCAGATATACGGTATATTTGCAAATAAAAAACTGAATAGCCCATTTACACGATTCGCGACAGACTGAATTAGATAAACTATACACTCACCAAATTAGTTAAATCAGAACTGAGTTCATTTACGTCCTCGTAAAAGCGAGGCCCAAC
>JAQGAE010002089.1:0-19327 GCA_034696685.1 Julus scandinavius | reverse complement strand
AGCCGCCATTTTTTAAATATATGTAAATATCAAAATTGTACAGCTATTAAAGACATTTAATAGGTGCACAATTTTGAAATTTACATATATTTAGAAAATGGCGGCTGAAACAAATCCGGAGGGCAAACTTTTTTGCATATGTGTGTAAATACTTGTATATACTACACGGGGTTCTACCGAATATGTTCAATTCAGTTTAGTCACTATATTCTGTTTTCTAGATACAACTGTCTGTTATTACTAAATTGAAAACCACGTGATGTCATCCTGGTGTAACTTGGCATAATGTCCATTAATATTATCTGGCCAACCCTAGGCTAAGATTTAAATGATTTCTAATCCAACAACTCTGGTTCGTCAGCGCTGATGTACTTTTGTCTCATTTCTCTTTATGCGACAAATTTCTGTATTAGTACAAATAGTCGTGGAAGTTCAATTTTCGTAGACGAAATTTATTCAAAATCAACATATTTTTTAAATATGCACGATTTTTGTATTCCGAAATTGTGCAGTTCTCATGACGAAGAACTTTCGTGTCTCATCGATTCTTTATCTGCTAAATCTGCCAAAGTGCCATCAAAACGAACTGCGAACTTATAGTGCGAACAAACACCTGTTCGACTAATCCATCGATTGTCAACAAAAACGTTGGACAGTGTGACCACTGATGTACGCAATTTCGTTAATTTCGCTTACAAATTTCCGTTCGTTCCCTAGGGTGCAAAAAAAAGCTCACCATATTTGCGTTTTTCAATATTCAGTGAGCGTGAACAAAAATAGTACGAATTTCGAACCAAACCTAGTTTCTCCCCCGGATCCCTCCCTCTCCTTTTGACCTAATCTATCTCACCTATCATTGTCTAAATAAAAAACCTATATTGTGCGCGCTTGATACCACACAGGGCATGTTTTCCACTGAACTTTACCAAAAAGTACTTTCACTGTTCGCACCCCGCCCCCTGGCCACAGAAATTTCTCTAGGTTTGCCAAGACACTCCAAGAAATGGGGTCGACCTGGTAACACCAAGAACGATGGTCGAGGAAATTTCGAGGCCTGGGTGAGGATCAGCTTTCCCCAAGTGCTCGTGGTCGTCGAATTGACCCGAAAACCCTGAAATATTTGTCACAGTTTTGGCAGGCAAAACATCTTTATAACGGAAGTAGTTTCTGAAAATTCTTTGAATTATTGCTTGTTTGGAAAGATGATTGGTAAATTGCATCTTTAAAGGCATTATGGACAAGGCTACTGCATACAAATTAAATATTAAAGATAATTGCCCCTAAGTCATAAAAACACCACCTCAGTCACCAGAGCTTGACATGATAGAAAAACTTCGGGACAAACTGAAGATGGAAACAAGAAAGCACTCAATTTCCAATAAAGTCGATTAAAAAAAAATGCCTGCAAAAACAATGGAACCGAATTAGTAATAATTACTTCAAAAAATGTGTTAAATCTTATCCAAATCAGAAGATAAACAGAAGGGTTTGACTACGAAATACTAAGGGGTAAGGGATTTAAGGACTGATTACACTTGTACAGCCGTTAAGATCCTACAGTATATAATTTTTATTTTGACATTGATTTATATAATTTTTTTAAATAACAAGAAAATTGATAAAAGAAATTATCCATTTTGTTGTTGTTGTTGTTGTTGTTGTTGTATAATCTTAAGTAATATTCATTATTTATTACATATAGTGTATAATTTTTATTTTGAGCCACTGTCTATGTTCCCTGGATATTCCAGAATTGTCCATTTGAAACATTACAAAAAACTGAAAGTCATCCTTCAAAACACAATCTCTTCACTTTCTGGACACTCGGTAAATTGCTCCCTAAAAAATGTGTTTCAAAAATATTTGATGCCAAACATTCAAAATTGCTGTTCGCGGAACAACTTTGAAAATTCGTTTGGCAAATGAATTCCCTCTCTTCGCGGACACCCTGTAAAATGGTATGCTAACATTTGGCGCCCCAATGCTAAGTGAGTGAATTTCAATTTTAGCCTAGAGAAATCCGAGCTGAAAAGCGAGAGACCTTGGAGGGTCGGGGAGGTCCAAGGCTGCGACTTCGATGCTACATTCGGAGAGAAATCTCAGCCAAAATTTGGCACCCATCAGCACCACTGTTGTTGTTCCGAATGGCAAATATTTGGAAAATGTAACGTTTTGCAGGCGCTCATTCTAATTGCCATAGTGTTTCTTGGTTACTTGAACTGAACTTTTTTTGGCACTTTGTCAACGGTGTCACACTTGATATGACCGGGGAGAAGAAGGCAGAAGTCGCACGTGCGAACCGCTATATACTGGCCATTTTGGCTAACGAAATCCTTGCTATAACGCCACTGTACATTTTTGATTTATGCAACATCATGACAGCGAAAGAATTGAAAAATGTAAATTAGCCATAAATTTCATATTTTTAAAGTTTTAAGTAGTTATACATTTAGTTATTTTATTAATAAAAGGGAGATTACAATGCTCCTTTGCGCGAGAATCTGGTATGCCAGCCGGAAACACCGTTAACGAAAAATATGAATCTGCGCACGCGCACATGTCGGTCACCTGTTCAAATTCACCAGCCGCTCTCATCGATGGAGCCTATTGTTGTCATCTTCAAATGAGAAATATGAGAAAACAATTCTGCAGGTACCTAAATTGGATTTTCATTGCATGTACACCTATACGTCGCTATACGGCCTTTCGCTATAACGGCTTTTTTTTAATTATGGCACTTTTTCGATTTACGGCCCACAATGTTTCGTTATAACGGCCAAAATAAATGCTGTAATGAAAGAAAATGGCCAAAAAATGTGATAAATTACCCTAATTTGCACAAATAAGGTCGGATGTTTCACTTCGTTTAAAAAAAGAAAAAAATGAAAATCACAATGCAGAAATAATTGATTCCTTATACGGCTTTTTCGATATACGGCCTACTTTTCCGGAACGTATGTAGGCCGTAAAGCGAGGTATGGGTGTATTGTATAAGGGTGATCACGCAATTAATTTCAGCCGATTAAAAGCGAATATAATAGTATGTTTAATTCATCAGAATTATAAGTACCTAATGTTTGTGGAACGTGAAAGTTTTACCAGTTTATGCTAGATAAACAATGACAATTTTAGTGTTGTTTTAAAAAAAATCAGCAATTGCAGTATGAAAGAACCATTAAAATCGTAATTTTTTCATTTGCAATTTTTAAACTTTCGAAAATGCGTAATGTTTACTTGATGAGTTGCTTTGGAAATTCAGCATTACTGTTATATTTAGATATTGTTTTATTTAGAGAAACCTGGGTGTTATACTATAACTTATCCAAAGTTTGTTAAGTTGTTGTATATTATACACCATGCAATTCTATAACCATAGAATATAAAATAAATATGGGAACTGTTTGTGAATAGGACAAACAAATATTCGAATTGGGGGTAGAACTAAAAGTACGTCTGTATTCATAGCTGCTTCTACAATTTATTTCTGATTTAGCAGATTGATTAGGGGTGGCGTGAAAAATTAAAATTAGTCGAACATGGTGAATTAATCGGCATGAATATGCGTGGAAGGCATTGGCATTTTTAGAAGCCACAATTTGTATACCGAACTCTATTGAATCTTATTCATATTCGTCAATTTTTGACAATCTATTAGGGTCTCTATGACACATTTTCTCAGGACCACGCCCCCTCGATGGCTAACCTTGCTATCTCGTATTCAAAGCGTGTATCTTAAGCAAATGCTTCACTGACTGATGTCATCAACGTATTTAGTTCATTTGCCAATAGTCACCATTCATGCTGGCCTCGAATGCAACACTGTCCACGATTATATCAAGTCCCACTTGGGGAAATATGCCTGCCGAATCCCCGTCAATATTAGCAAATAAGCGCATAGGAAGCACGTTTTCCCCCATCTGCATACTTTTGTCCGCCATTTCGTGGTAAACAAATCGGGTGTATATGGTTTGAGTTAGGGGCCATTCAAAAAGGACGGACCCGAAATTCCTTCAAAAATGTACCCCTACCCTCTGTCCACATAGTGTCCATTTTAGCCCATACCGCCTCCCCCATAAATGTCCTTAATTTTTTTTTTTTTTTTTTTTTTTGAAAAGTAGGGTGTCCAGAAAATTTAATGGAACATACATACGAAGGACCATCCTATTAATTTCCAAGCACCCGCTTCACTACCAATTCCACGACATTTTTATGATTAACGGAAATTTCTTGACCTCGAAGGGAAATTCCAGCATAAAATTGTTATTTAACACAAAGTTAGCCATAATTCCTGACTTTCACGAGGTTTTGAAAATTCAAGTGCATTTGTGAATGGGGACACATTTCTTCTGGTGTCGATTTCCCCCTTTTACTGACCTTTACAACTCAATTAAACAGAAAATCTAAAAACTGAAACATAAATCATTAGTGGACGTCAATAATTGCTTTTCCCCATCCCCTCCCCTGTCCACATGCCAGCAAAAACTCCCCTCCCTACCCCCTCTTGAGGACGTCCTTTTTGAATGGCCCCCTTACTTACCAGAGCTCTGAAAATTTACCCTGACTTTTACCCTGACCCTGCAACCCCTAACCTACATATTACCCATTCTTACCCTGATATATATATAATATTAAAAGAAAAATAATAGAGGCAGCAAAAATTTTTAATAAGTTATTGATCTTTTCTGATCTCAAACATAATTATTACTTCGAATTCTACACAATATATATGTACATGTATTTTCAGGGATACCAAATTTCTGGTATTCGATTTTTTTTCAAACTGTCCCCTCTTTTTGACCATGGTACTTCCCCTCTTCCTCTTCACCATGACTTTCCCTACAAACGTTTAATGGTAAGGGGGCTCTTTGATACATGCATTTGATGGGTAATTTATAAAGCTAATTTAATTAGGTTGGCAGATTTAAACTAGGTCGGTAGTTAATCGATGCAGAGATTTGCTGTCTTTGACGTCATTTTTTTATCGGTCCTGTCGGTTTTTTAATCCCGGCCACTCGATTAGTCTTAGAATTTAATGCGGAAAATCTTTACAGTTTGAACTCGAAACAAGTTATTAAAACGTCATTTGTAAAAATCATTTTTTTCTTTATAAAATAGTTGCTAAGTATATAATGCCTAATTTAGCACCATTTGCAAAACCTAGCACAAGTTTTCTTTCTAGAATCTTTGAGTATAAATTACAGCATTTTAAAACCCTGATTTTTACCTGTAAACGCCAATCCTGAAAGTAGAATTAAGTTTGACTAATTATCTCATTAAGGCGCGAGGTATATATAATTAAGTTTTAATGAAGCAGATTTTATAGATTTTGCATCAGGTGCTGTATAACGGTGAAATGCACGCAACTGGCGAGGTGTGAATGACAGTTAACCAATTTGCCTATTTAAATTTTATGCTCATTTGCATTTGGTTGTCAGTTAATATTATGATTTAATATGCATACAGTGTTTGTTCTAAACGGCTGTTTAAATATCGATTTCACTTGCATGCATAGATAATCCAGAATTTCAATATATCCTATTTGCATTATACAGTATGTGTTTTAAATTAGTTCTTTTAACTCCTATATTTCCAGAAAATTATTCATAATGGACATACTTTTAACAGCTACTAACGTATCTTTTTAAAATGCTGTATGCTAGTTTAAGTAATGTGCATGAGATGTGAATTTTACTATTTAATTAATACTTCCTTTCCTTTATTAAACCATGGTAAAAATAAACGGCATATTCTTCCAAACTTTAAAAATAAATAGGAAATTAAGGATGTTTTAAAATTTCAAATTGTCAGTGACGAATACCTACAAAAGCCCAAAGAAGCAAAACCTAATAAATCCTTTTTACTATATAGTAAAATTACACTTTGGGCTTACACCCGAATAGCGTCAGTGACACTGCCGCAAGTTAACGTGTAAAACAACCGCTTTATGAAAAGTTATTGTAAGCCGCCGATTCACAGCCGTTAGCTGTTACATCTCCGTTTCACACCCATATACCGAAATAAAAATACCGTAAGGGGCCATTCAAAAAGGACGTCCTTAAGAGGAGTGGGGGGGGGGCGGTCTGCTGGCATGTGAACAGGGGGAAAGCCATTAGACGGCCACTAATGATGATATTTTTCAGTTTTTCTATTTAATTGAGTGTCAACGGTCAGTGAAAGGGGAAATGTACACCAGAAGAAATGTGCACATGTCCACAGTCCCAAATGTACTTGAATTTCTAAAACCTCGGGAAAGTAAGGAATTATGCTTAACTTTGTGTTAAACACCAATTTTATGCTGGAATTTCTCTTCGATGTCAGGAAATTTGCGTTAATCAGAAAAGTCTGTAAAAATGCCACAGAATTGGTAGGTAGTAGTGCTTGGAAAGTTATAGGATGGGGGCCTTTGTATGTTCAAACAAATTTTCTGGACACCCTACTTTTCAGAAAAATAAAGGACGTCTATAAGGGGGGGGGGAGTCTGGGCTAAGATGGACTCCACGTGCACAGAAGGTAGGGATCAATTTTTTAAGGAATTTCGGGGTGTCTTTTTTGAATTGCCCCTAAGACATATTCCTGCGTGAAAATAATTCTTGTCAGGATTATTTAGCCATTTCGTCCTTGTTATTTACTACATGTATAACAGCAGTATTTTGTTTTATGATTTTTTTTAAGCATTTTTAGAACCATAGCCAATTCCTACCTACTATATACTTCCAAATTCCAATAATTCTGTAAAGTTCAAAACATCCCTTAACTGCTGTGTAGACTATGCATGATATTTGCGTATTTGCTCAACACCAATAATAGGTTGTTTTCGTCGCCTTTGTGGCAACCAGCGTCGCCATCTTGAAGCCTCGCACTCTCTAATATCTTTCAGATCTTGGGAAAAAGTTTCGACCTTGTATAGCGCGTGTGTGTATATATTAATAGGTCCAACTTAGGCTAATAAATGCTTTCGCATACATACGGGTTTTTATCTCGTTTGCAATTGACAAAACCGGTTTGTCGTAAAAACAGTTACGTCGTAATGCTAAAAAATGAATTCACGAAACATTTTGATTGGGTTTTTTTTATTAGCTGAGAACAGGGTGTCATTGTAAGCAATGGCGACGTTAAATGCCCGTTGCACTTACCCTCCTGAAACTGGTTCATCTAAATAAGTCCTTGAATTTCGGTTAATATTCATTAGGGAAGGAGAAAGAGCTAAAAAAAAAAAAAAAAAAACTTGAATAGATAAGTTACATCCTGTTGGTGCATGTCATTTCCATTTTTAAACAGTAGTCGTTTTTATTGCTGTTGAGGATCGGGGGAGGTGGACCAAGCTAGGCCTACTATCGGTGCTAGCCCTATTGGTAAGAAATTATCTCGCATACAATTAAAAGGTTTATTAATTTACAGTGACGAAATAATTGTTTTATTGATGCGGGCGATATGATATATAGACACGCAAGGCTCACAACGCAACAAGTACACTGGATGGTGGCTCAAAAATGAGCAGTTGAGCGGTTAAAATCTCGAGTAAACCGATTGAACTCACGGAATCGGTCCCTTGATCAGAATGTTAATAAAGTTCTGAAAATAAAATTAAACCTAGTAAAAATAAATAAACATTTAGTGCCATCTCTAGTGCATTTTTGTAACTAGTGAAACCAAATGGCAGATTTGTAAGGAAATTCTGGGAGTAAATGTTTATTGGTTAAGATGCTTAAAAAATCTAAAATTCCACAGCTTTTTATTCTTGATCTGGGTTTGATTCTTTTTTGTTTTATGCAGAGTTGGGCAAATTGTACTCATGAGTACTGATTGATGATATTGGAATCGTACTATACACTGAGTAGAGTACAAGCCTTCATATGAAATGAGTATGAATAGTATCGTAATCACTAATCAGACTTAAGCATATTGTACTCATGGATATGATGAGTATGGCGGATTGTAAAAGTATAGTTTAGGGAACTCAATTTATTTTATACACAGAGGTTTTATTGCAAGCAAAACCAATTAAAATTAAAGATATGACCACGTGGACAAAATGCTAATAATTTAAGAGGATTATATTAAACAGTAAAAAGTTAGGATTCATTAGCCTTTAGGATGACCCTCGTGTTAAGTTACTCATTTTCGTTACTCGATTGTATTCAAAGTACTCAATTATCGGCTTAAATTATTTCTATACTCGATTACTTTGTTACTCATAATTTCAGATTATGTTAATACTTCAGGACATTTGTAATCGCCCACTATGAGTACATTTTTGAGTACCGTTGCATTCGATTACTTTTGTACTCAGTACTCTTGTACTGCCCAACACTGGTTTTATGTCATATTCTTCTCCATTCCCGAGAAGGTTTTAGTTATGAATTAAAAACACCTCACACATTTTTTAGCTTCCCGTTTCACTCACAAGATGGCAGATGTGGTCTTCACAGGGACCATTCAATAAGTGGAACGCAGTGAGAATCCTGTTGGAATGACCCCAATGTTATTCCTACTAATTACTTATTCCGTGTGTTTGGTATAGCCTGTATGTTTTGTACAAAACAGGATATCCAGTCACCTTGAAATTATAGAAAGTTGGGAAGTGTATTTGAATTTTTATTTTTAGCAGCTTAAGAAAGTAGGGAATTAAGCTTGAAATTCGTGTTCAGGAAATCCATAAAATCTGTTGAAAAAAATGAATCATATTTCAAGGATTTCAACGCTCATCACTTAGATTTTCAAGAACCCACTTCCACTTCATTGCTTGAATCATGCTTGAAATTCGTGTTCAGGGTGCTGGAATTTCCAGTCTGCATTCGAAAATTTCAGTTAATCGGAAAAATTCAATATAAAAATAGTTTTTCAAACTTTCCAGAACAATTTTCAGACTCTTTCCTGGAAGAATATTGTGGTATTTCGTCGTTGGAGAAGTCCTTAAAAATGTAGGAACAAGATTTGCAATCCTTGCATTTTGTTCCAACGAATTTATTGGGAACCCTGTAAAATGAACTGGCGTTTAAAATTCTTTTAATTAACCGTTTAGTTAACGAATGATGCAACGGGCTATTAAGACTGAGCAAGCTGGGTCAACATTGAGGCGTTCATTAAAATACATCCAATGCTAAACTAACAATTAAAAATGCACATGCGTACATTATACACATCAACGCGAAATGTGCTTCCCCTAATTAGTTTTCCAATATTCGAAGCTGTGAAAAGTTAATAGTTAATAAATTGATTTGTGACATTTTCTAAATTTTACAAAGTTTTGCAAAGGTCTTTCAAACGATTTTGTGGCCTTTATTTTAACCGTTTCATTGATAAACAGCCCTAATCATTGATTTCAAGTTGTGTATTGTAAGATAATGACACGTTAGATACTTAACCTTGTCTCCACGAGCAACCGTTAGTTACCCATGTTAAGATCACATTAAACTGGATTAGCACATTTAACGTCTTATGGTGGAACCAAACAAAAAGTAGGAGTACCTAAAATTGGCATCGCCATTATTCTTCTCTGGCCTATTTTGCAAAAAGCATTGTATATTGCAATAAGGTCTGTTTTCCAAGCTGGCATAGTAGCGCGACCTTAAACTAGCTAAATTTAGACCAGGCTAGGTCATTCTCCTTTTCATTATCCATTTTTAATATGCTTTTGGCGCCAATAATTCATGGCAAATAAACTCGTGTTTATCAGAGTGGTTTTTGGGCTGAAAAATACGTTACTACTTGGTACCTGGGTCGAGGGTATTATTTTAAACATATAGCTTCAAATGCCGGATATGCTTGTAATTCTGCGAATTCACCGTTGAGAGCGAAATTTGGGGTGTAATCACTGTAACGCATTCCGTTTTGCACACCCTGTATTCTCCGGCCCCAAACTGTTCACCCTAAAGTTAAGTAAATAAATGTCTCAGAAAATCTTTGTTTGGCGGCTGCTCGTGAGATTGTATTTTAACAACTTGTTCATTGCAATGTTGGTAATTAAATTTGATGAAAATATACATAGTTCTCAAAACACAAGGTCCAAACGCTGAAACGAAAAATAAATTCTATACATTATAGTATTTTTGCCCTTACATGAAATTAGTGTTCTTTGAAATTTGGTTAGCAATTTTATGGCCATCAAGGAAGCCGGAGACGATGCTGTGAATCTGCGCACGCGCAGATGTTGGTGAATCTGCGCACGCGCAGATGTTGGTCACATGCTTGGGACCTTGCGCAGATTCACTCAGGCTGGCGTTACCAACCTCTTGTGAGAAAGATCCTAATGGCATTGGTACAATGGGTAGAAATAATGCTGTAGAGGCATTTTAAACCCTATAAATAGTACCATTTTGGTCGTTATTGTATATATATATTTAGGACTCACCTTAACTTCTTAATTGAACAGAAACGAGATAACGTTTTGATTCAAGTTTATGGCCCCAAAAGTGCTGGTTTTGGTTTTGCAATTTCGTTGTGTTGACAAAAAGTCCCTATTTCCGAAAAATTCTTTTATTGGTCCAACCTGCACAAAAAAATGAGATGTTTAAAACGTTTAATAAACTATTAATTGTAATGGTCCTTATATATAAACTGCCTATATAGCAACCTGAATTAACCCAAATGACCATCTATTTAATTATAATATATAAGTATTAACTTTAGTTTTCGTTTAGTACTTTTGTGACATCCTGTATCGCATGGGAATCATTCATTCAGTTGTGTTGCCAAAAAGTCCCTATTTCTTAAGACTCCATTTGTTGGTCCAATTGGCTAAAATCGATTTTTAAGATGTTCAACAAATCATTAAATTTCTGTTTTAAAAACACTAATTGAATGGACCTTATAACCTGTCCATATAGCAACCTGGCTTAACCCAAATGACAATCTAGTTAACATATAAGTATTAACTCTAGTTTTCGTTTTGTACTTTTGTGACAACCTGTATCGCATGAATCAGCATGTGCTGCCAAAAAGTCCCTATTTCTCAAATATCCTTTAATTTGTCTAATCGGCTAAAAGCGATATCTACGATGTTTAATAAATCACTGAATTTCTGTTTTAAAAACACTTAATTTAATATAACCTACCCTATACCAACCTGCCTAATTAATGGTTAACGTAAATGATAAAAAATGTAATAATCAAATTTGTAGCATTGGCTTAATTGTTGACATGCATAATTTACGTTCAGCATTAAATTAGCGAAATGGTCCATAAATACGCAATAGAATTGCAAAGTTGCATCAAAGTTGGATTTATCATACGGTAGATTTCACGGTTCACGAGTTTGAATCGTCAATTGATGTATCAGGGTATAAACCGACACTTTTGACTAAGGGCGGATTTCTTTGGGAGTGAGACTTCCCAATGAGGGAAAAAATGTCGTTTGACCCGATACATCCGATGAAAGGTTAGCGTTAACGAAGACCTCTCCAACACTATTTTTCGGCTTATTTGCCTTTGCCATCTTTTTTGGCTTATTACCCCCCTCATTTTCGGCGATTAAGTGGCATGAAGACGAAAAAAACAAAAGTTTTCATCCCCCCTGATAAGTTAAACACGGTCAGCATAAGAATTAGAAGGCCCGCGCTGAAATTGGAGATAAATTTGGAAACGAGGACTTTGCAAGTTGACGGTTGAATATTAATTAATGGGTTATGGTGAGGCCAAACCAAGGATTGGTGCTCATTTGTCCAATGATCAGCGCTCATTTCTTTTTTTTTCCCTTCTTGTTTAGAACTTGTTTCAAGTGTTGGGAAATGTTTTTCGAGGGGAAGGGGGAAATCGTGGGCAGGGTACACTTTGGCACGGAGGGAGCGCAGGGTGGGAAAGTGTGGGGGGAGGGGTGGAAAAATGGTAAAATGGCGGACAGGATGTGGGGTATGTTAATTAGAAAATGCGTGCATTAAATAGAGGGGATGATAATGACCCGAGTGCATGCCAGGGGACGAAATGCGCACCCAGCGCCGGGTACCGGGGTACACACCCTTACAAACATGGTGGGGCATTGAAAAACCTGCTCTTTGATTTTTTGATATCAAACAGAGTCGTACCTTGGCGAGTTGAACACGTGCTCAAGTTGGTGGATATTCGACTGTCATGCCAATTGACCCTGGGGTGCCCGTGGGACGACACGGAAAAGTCATGAAGTTTGTTGCTTTCGGTGAGTCAGTTTGGGGTGTTCTATTTTTTTTTCTTATAGGGATTTTTGCAAATGACCTCCAACCTTTCCCTTCGGTCCCCCTTGTGTTTTCGACTTTTCGGGTTTCCTTTGAACAGAAGGCCCATTCATGAGGCTTGCGCTTTAAACCATGCCTATACACACCTGCAGGGTCACGTGGATACCCGCGACCCCCCGCGGTTGCAAGGGGCAAGCGTGGCCTTCTGCTGTTTAAGGCCAACTAGCGCCCTAATTAGCCGGTTAGGTCTGGTTTTGCATACGCGTGTGATCATCCATTCTGACTGCCTGGTCCCTTCATTAGCACATTAACGAAACTTTTGCCATAATATATTTGGGAGACTACCTTTAGTTCACTTTTAGTGGGAGTAACTATAACTACTGCGCAGGATTCAAATCGCACCACCAGAGGGCCTTCATGTTTCTGCATCAACGGTACGCAGGTAAATGCAAATGTCCGACTGCCACGTTTGGCCCATGTGCTCACTAATGAGTGACTTAAACATTTTCATGGCAATTCGTTTGCGTAAAAATATAGCATGCAACGATACAAATTACGAGCAATATTTACATTTTATTATTTAGTCATAAAATGTAGTGTAGCGTCGGGTTAGTGTGGTAAATTGCCCATTGACATTTATTACTAAATATATGTTACTAACTCTCGAATGTAAATCTAGTAAATATTAAGGGAAATGGAGTATATGTAGGGTGTACTTTGGTAAATGGCCCATGGACAATTATTACTAAATATCTAATATACAGAAAATATTAAGGGGAAAAAACCTGTGTGTGAATATCTTTACAAATACTTTGTATGCGAAAAAAAGGCCCGTGACAGTTAATTGGGACACATTTGGGGCCAACTTGAATGCCCTCTATATTTTAACATCGAATTGGTTAAGTTAAAATTAGTTCAACATTTTCATGAAACGTGTCTTTGATTTTAAGCATGTGACACTAACCAGATTCTGTTCTTTAAATTGTAATGGCCCTATTGTCACTCATCATGTGTTTTCGCCCGAAAGTTTTGCATTGTTAAATCATGCTGACCCCAAAATATGCCTGAATTTTGATTTGACCTAAAATCAGTTTTGTTTAACTTGTCCGAAATAGACAGTGAGGCTATTTTCATCGAAGTATTATATTAAATATGTTAAAAGTATGGCTTATATATGTATGTATTCTACAGTATTACGCAGAAATGGCACATATTCCAAGAGTCGGCTAAAGTCGAAGTGTTATCTGGGGTGTGTATGTGTATACGTGATGGTGGCCCTGGTTACCATTGAAAATCACGACTTAGTAAAGTTTACTTAATCCTTTATGTGTATGCCCTATGGATTATTTTCTAACTGCTACTCAAAACTACCATGTAGAACTTCTTATTGTGTTTTGGCTTATGATTAATATATAGGTATATAAAAATTATGTATAATCAAAATAGCAATAATTGCAATGATGTGTGCCTTCTGTTTGTCTCCTCGATTGCTGGTCGTTTAGATATGGGCATGGGGGTCCAAAAATTCAAAATAAGGGTAGATAAGAAATTTCATTCACTAATCTTCATGCTTGCTTTCAAAATGCGAAATGGCGAAAACTAGGAGCGTAATGTATAGCGCCACCTAGTGGTTTTAACTGTTTGGATTGCCAAAAACTTAAGTTTTTTTTTCCTTCTTTCTTTCTTTAGTATTTTGGCCAAAAATAACGTCATTCACTAAATTTTAATTACCAAAAGTGTTTGTATGTCGTTTTTGGTATACGGACTTTTAGGGCCTGTAATATTTCCCTCACACAGCATGAAAATATATCACAATTTGTATTTTCGCAAAAGACCAGTGCAAATGGTTTGGTTTTCAAATAAAACATTTTGCAAATTTAAAAGTGAACCATAAAATAAAACAGCATTTCAGAACTTTATAAAGTTCTGAAATAGGACCCAACTATAAGGTCTCATTGAAATGCAAACATATTCTTTATGATGATATAATTTTTTACATAGTTCTTTGTGCTCTGTATTATGGTGCAAGTTCAGCAGCATCGATGAAACGGAAGTGGAAAGGTGATTGTAACGGCTAACGGATGCGAATCGGCTTACAAGAACTCTACATGAATCGGTAGTCCCACGTTAGCAACATTTGCGACCGTGTCACTGACACAGCCCAGTCGATTTCTTGTTCCTACATATTTGGTAACTTATTAGCCCTGATTCCATTGTAGAAAGGGCCTACAAATATTCATATTTTGATGTTAATAATGTAATACTGGGTTGTAAAGGGATGGATTTCATGAACGACCCCCTTTCAACTCAAGTCCTGTCTTATACTCTATGTTGAAAATGGCATGTTTAGTCCCAACCAGCACGATGATGATTTTCGTTCCAAAAGTGGCTCTTGAAACTGGTGAAGGGGGTTTGATTGCTTCAATGTAGGGTCTTTTGAAAAGGATGTGTAAGGGGTACTAATTGCCCCGAAGGAAAATTAAATAAACCCATTGCAGTTGGGGAGACGTTACATAATGTCCTAACCCATAAAAAATGGTAGCTCATGGGGGGTGGGAGGCCCACATGTGAGTATCTCACTACATATAGGCAGGAACACATGGTGCAACAGGCTTGACGATTCCCTTGAGCAAATTCGCCTAATTTCTAGAGAAATCCTCAAATATTCATGCTTTTTTTTCTATTTGAAAGGTCTGGTGTTGTTCGACCCTTTTTTTTGCTGGTTTTTTTTTTGTGCTGTTGTGCCTTGCCTTATATGGGTAATGGTCAACCATTCTCAGAATCAAGAGGTCTGTAGACCCATAAAACCTTTTAAGCATTAGAATGTTTGACATTCTTCTTTTACCACAACGTGCCCTTTGAGAAATCATTAGTCAAAACTGTGGCTAATGCGTTTTTAGGTCTGGAATAAATTATCAACCAGTTAAATTTAGACTAAAAATTTGACTAAATGGAGCATTGCTAAGCTATATTGTGCCCATATTTGAGCTTTGGCTGAGGATCAAATAGCACTAAAATGTACAGTTCAGGGTTTGAAATCGGAGTCTCCCCTGTGTCAGATTTGAAATGCTGGGCCTGAACAATGAGCTATACGTCATGAGTACAATAGAGTAAACCAAGGTCCAAAGGTCGTTGAAGAGCAAGTTGGACGCCCAAATTATTTGGTCCCATTACAGTAGAACCTGCCTAAATGCATCCTGTGTAATTGAATAACCTCTCTAAAAGCATAAAATGTTCCGGTCCCGACTTGGGACCTGTGTATATAAATGAACCTGTTTAAAAGCATATTTTTCGCCGTTCCCAAGCGTATGCATTTAGACAGGTTCTACTGTATTGTATACGTATACACGTGTATAGATACTTTGTAAATATGCCGGTTTCTAAGTTGCAAGAAAAATACGTAAATGAATGTAGCTGCATATTTGACGTGATTGGCAATTTTTTTTACGTAGTGCTACATACGTATGTCATGTAGCGGAAGTGCATGAAACGGCTAACGGCTGGGGATCGGCTTACGCGCCGGCTAACGGCTTTGAATTTGATCACGCAACAATGGAAGTAGCCTACTATTCGTTAAAAAATATTTTCGGCCAGTTATGACGATTTTGTGATAAATTATTGAAAATATGTTTGTAAGCATACAAAAAGTCCTTTTAATTGGGTGTGTTTGTTGCTGTTGTCACAACGTGACTGAAGTTTTCAAATGGAATTAAAAGGTTGTCATCTTGGTAGCATTATGTCCGGGTTAAATTCTTTGAGAATTAATTTGGATTATGCTTAAATTAGTATCAGTAGGTCCCTATTGATGAAAAATGTGTATGGGCGGTTACGCTTCCGTATCATGTCTAAAACGCAAAAAATTGACTTTGTTCCAACTGATAAACTGCCCATGTGATATAGCAGTCCTAACAGATAATAATGGATATACTATTTATATCATCAGATATCGTTTGTTTTAGGCCTTCACGAAGCTTGTAAGTTACGTTAAATCTTACTCATTTAAGTTTAAATTTAGGTATGTTGTGAAAGTAAGTAAAGCGAATGAGCATGCGCGGGAATAGGACGCGAACAATGGCGTCGCTGTATATATATATATTGGGGGAGAAAATAGAGAAAATGCTACTTTTGTTACTCATTTACTATTAAGTTTGAATGCAATTTGGTTGAGCTCATTTCACACAGTATTATATAGTGTGCAGGGATTGTGCATTCATGTGAAGAATGCCAATGAAGTCCTTAAGTTATACACCAGATGGATAGTATTTTCATACCCTCTGTTTATCAAATAACTGGCTATTTATAGGTCTTGGTATGCGTTCCGTGCTTATATTGTATACCTGGGCCAATCACAGTGTGCATGCTTGGGTCCATGTTCATAATTTATTGCCATGTATACCTGTGCAAAATTGAAATTTTTCCACACTGATTTGGAAATAATACATTTTCCATATCTTTAGTATTTAAAAGTCGTGTAATTCAAATTTTAAAACTGAAATTTTAGAATATAAACAAATTCCACGAAACGAAAATGTTAACTTTACTTAATTTTAATTCATTTTAATTCGTTTCAATTTATTACCATACACAGTCAGCATAAAAATTCTAAATATCAAAAGAGAGAGAGAAAATACCGAAATTTCAACTATAAGTGTGCATAAAATATATATTTAAAAAAAAAAAAATCTTTTCTGTGCCCCACGACCTATGCGACTTACGACAGTTAGACTTTACGACCGTTTTGCGTTTTTTGCTTTATCTCTAGGGCCTACAATGTCTAAAGAAAAATAATAAGAAGGTTATGAATACAGTAACTAAGAAAATGGTTGAATATATGTATATTTATACGAAATGTATAGCGATGATAAAAAGTTAGCTCAATAAAGTTAGGAAAACTGTCTAAATTAACAGGTGGAAAATTAATATATAGGGCCATATACATGTTTGAGTTAATATTCTCCTATATGTCCGAAAACATTTATGGAAATATCTATAGGTATTCACATGTATGCGATTACTCACGTTTAAATGGTCATATATTTACGTTATGAAACATTCTAGTGTCCATAAATGAAATTTTGCGTTTATTATATATATACTTTATGCTGTATCCATAATTGTCCATACATTATTTTTCTACACTATACATAGTTCTGTGACTTCTGTATGCTAATATACGTTATTTCAAAACGTTTAATTATATCCAGGATATTGTTAAATGTTTCAGGGTTTTCATTTTTTTCTCCACTTTTTTAAGTTCTGACAACCCGGACACCTGCAGCTCATGTTTGAAGTGCTGTATTAAACGCATTCGTCAAATAAAGCAAATAAACTCGTCAAAAGTAATCAAGCTGGTGTGGTGTTTTAGCACTCCTTTGGGACTGCTCTAAATAGGGGACAACAGTCACTTCTTGAGAAATCGCGTATAAACAAACACGATTTTCTTGCAATGGTAATCGGCTCTTCTACCACGTTATAACAAGCAAAACTGAAGGTTTTTATTATTGACGTGTATACGTCTTTGTTTTCGATATTCCTATTAGGGGTTAAGTTCAGCAATGGCGTGTAACGGCTAACGGCTGTGAATCGGCTTACGAGGCGGCTTAAGTCCTGGATACGTTAAAAACACTTGCAGCTGTGCCACTGACATTATATATAACCTTCAAATATTTTGAATCAGAAGAAATTCAAAAAGTTTTTTCAATGTGCTGGAGAAATGTACCTTATATTATCATCATTTCCGTTATTTGCTCACTTCATTTCTCAGTCTCAAACATTAGTAAATTTCGCAATATGCATGCACTTGGAAACCATGCACACATTCGTGTAAATCGCTGGCTCCATTATATATATCTACAGATATATATATATATATATATATATATATCGAGAGAGAGCCTGTATTATCTGGCTGTATTTTATTTATATTATTATAGACAGAATGTAGGAGTTCAAAATGACATAACTAACTAAAACGAAGGTTAAAATATAACAGGGTGTGTACTTTTAAAATAAACTTTAAAGAGAATTTCATAATAAAATGTTTAAAGATGTTGTATATGGAGCATGTTACTTAGATAAATTTCGCCAGGATTTTTCAAACCATCACTGATCATTTGATCCATCTCTTTAATTCGACCACAGACTTAACTCCGGAAGAATTTGAAACTGTTTTATTTCGCAGAAACACAAATGTTTGGCCAATTTTATACAGAGAAGTTGAAATGAAATAAGATGTGAAATCCCCTGGATGGTTCATGAAATTGTCACCATTCATCAATCACGAGTGACTGTCTTCGTATTTCGGACTCTATTATGTTGGTAGGGTTTTTGGACGATATATCAGTGGTGGAACCACGAAGTTAGTTTGGATAGTTTGGGAGATTTCGTTGTTTTTTCCAACCCTTTGAGCACGAGATCGTTTTAAGCCTATTATCCATGTGCTGACTGCCCTCGTGCGGTGGCTCAACCCTTTCGCGCTGACGAATTTGTTTACTCTGCGATCTGATAGGTGGAAAGTTTATTGCTGCTATCATATGCTATTTCAGAGGTTTATGTGGCCTCCGATTAAATTTCTGCACCTCCCGTGATTCGAGCAAGCAGATGGCATGCAGGCAAATGACAGTTTTCTTGGTCACCTATAGGCCTAGCTTAGTAATTATTTCCGTGATGGTACAGGTTTTTTCATGGTGTAGATCTAAAGTGGACAATACTCGACTGTATAAGGATTGCATTATTTTGTTCTCGTATTGCGAGGGTTTGCCGTTTTGTTCAGAACTTTTTTTTTCCGGAATTCATTTTTATTCTTTTCAAGAAATCATGTACCTCATTCATGAGCTGCTCGTAAACTGGGCGACAAATATAAGCCCTATCAACATTATGGACCTATTAACAATTTGCCTGAACAAGTTGTTGACATTATCGCATCAAATACCCAATGTATTGATAAAACAACTGATTTGGTTATTTTGCACCATGGCATTACCATATATATGGATATGGCAATGTTATTGATAATTTTAATACAATTAAAGACTTTATATTGTTAATTAAATAAGCAATCGTTTTTAATCCTAATTAAACGCTCGTTACATTATTCTTATATAGTACATACAGTGAGCAAAAAAAGTATTTGGCCAGTATGTTTTTTTTAATTTACATGTTTATTTTTACAGATAATGGTA
>JAQGAE010002088.1:0-19329 GCA_034696685.1 Julus scandinavius | reverse complement strand
AGAAACAATTTCATAAAGAAACAAAAAAACAAATGATATTTCGAGAGTATTGGGGATGGGCCTGCTGGAAGACTGAGAACTGGGATGGCATTTTCCTTGGAAAGTGGAAAATTTTCCTGACCACTTACTAATTTTCCTGACTTTTCCCTGACCACTTTTTTCCTCTGACTTTCCTGACCTGTGGCCACCCTGGATAACACACACAGCTAATTTCAACGGTATTATTTAATTTAGCAGATATTGTTCGTGTAATTGTAATATGGCTAACATAAACATGTACTAACTTTAACAGTGAAACACGAAACAACGAATATAAAATATGTGGTTAATATTGTTGCATGATTTGATTTCGTCAATTTTCGTGGAGTTTTTTCAAGTTTTGTCCAAATATTTCTGGTGATGTGTGTTGTAAAGGAAAAATGCATTGGTGAAGCGAGTCAAGTTTATATTGGCATACACCAAGGACATCGAAATTATTCTCAGGGTCTTTCTTGTTGATTTTGTGCTCGTTATGAATTAGTTTTGTTCACGTTTAACACAAACTGTTTATTTGGTATTACGAACATGAAAGACCTTGGAATTAAGTTTAAACACCATGCTAACACCCGTGGTTTCCTAAATTCTGGACTGTGTCACTATCTATGGGGATTCGATATCATGCCGGTTGACATCTGGAATGTTGGTTCTCAACAAAAAAAAAATGTCGCGTTACTTAAAATATTCGCTAAGAGATCAATAATGATTGTCGTCATGGACGAATATCTTTTGCCCATTGTGGTGACTTTGTGGCTTTGCGTGTTGTATTTTATTTAATGTGATTGTTGTATTCTTTGCGCAATAGACATCTGTTTGGGTAACATTGAAGAAGTAGGCATACATGCAGTGTAAAATTTGACATGAGGAAAGTTGCCAACATTCCATCATGCCCAACTATTTTTGATCATCTGAAAATTTATTTGAATTCTTTTGCCATGCTGAGACCTCTCATGGCCAGGATCATTTATATAAGACTTGTACTAACAAGTCTTCTTGGGTAACGTAGTATATGGATCATCTCATATAAATGTTAATAACCTAAATACATTTTTTTTTGTAAAACATTCTAAAGATAATCGAGGTTTATGGTATATTAAATAAAAGGTACTCAATTGTATTCAATATATTGAATAACAAATTAAACTGGAAAGTTTGGACATATAGTTTGGATTGCATTTCTGCTTGGAACTGCTTTGATGTAATAATGATCTATTAGTAAAATTAAGTTGTCTTTATAAATGCGATAATAAACGAGTTTATTCGTTGGCTTTTGGCAAGGTTGCAAACGATTGTAGCACTGTGTTGACATGTTCGGGTAAACATTCGCCAGACCATATCCAAGAACTCATAGGAATGGAAATTATAGCTTCGCTGTGTGAAAGTGAAATAAATGGCTTCATGATAATGAACATACTAGAAAGTACCTTGACATTTAAATGATGAATCATTGATTTTATTGTACGGAATATTGCTTGATGTGCGATACTACGAGGGGCGGTCAAAATGTGTTGCATATTCGTTTATTATTCGAAAGCCAGATGTCGTTAAAAAAACTTAAATGGCAATTTTAAAGAGCAGGAAATTTGCTATTTTGCAATGTAGGACCCGAGTTTGTTGGCACATTTATCCCAACGTTTGATAAGTGTTTATACCCCTCTCGTAAAATTCGTTATGTTGGCTTTGCATATATTGTCACAAATCGATATTTTCGGACGACCATTTATCTTTTTGTCAGTTACAGTTTCGCGTCCTTTCTTAAAGTTTAAACACCACCTTTGTACATTACTTTGTGAAACACATTTGTCACCATAAACTCCTAACATTTCATTATAAATTTCATTCGATTTCATCCCTTTCAATGCTGAAAAACAAATAACACTTCGTTGTTCTTCTCACGTGAACGCTACCAAGTGAGGCGCCATTTTGTTTTTGATAGTTTGTGCGAAATTCTGCATGAATTGTGGCGCCCTGTAGTGACATAATAGCAAAATGTTCTGGTCTTTAAAATGGCTATTTCAGTTTTTTGTGTACGACATCTGGTTTCCGAATAATAAATGAATATGCAAGACTTTTTGACCGCCCCTCGTACTTCGCCCAATACAAATATATCAAACATGTATTTACAAGGAACTTACACGAGACTAGCATAAATGTTCGAATCACCGAGTTAATCATCTAATCGACTTTCATGTTATAATTCTCGCCATAATTTATACCCGTTATAAAATAATAGAAGCAAATGAAAATATAACGTCTTAAGTGAACCTTTAAATTCGCTTAATTGACTATAGCGTGGATAATAACGTAATGGTTGATTAAACCTACTTAATTACGAGTACTTATTAGATTGTCACTTTATGTTCTTGTTTTTGCTGTAGGATGTCATTGCTTGTAGGGTGGGACCGAACAGAAATTCCCATAAATTCTCCGCTTTGATCAATATTTTCATTAGTTTTCTCGTGGAAGTAAAGACACTTAAGACATTTCGATGTATGCTATTGCCCAGCAATACCACAGAAGTGGTGCGGCCAATAAAAACATGACATGCATGCAGTACTGGTGGACTGGTGGTAAAGGACCGAAGGGACAACATATAAAGACAAATCGTAGGGTGAAGTAAGGTATTCCCTAAGCTGTCCAAGTTCTTCAGATTATGTCCTATATTTCACTTAAAATTATTCAAACTCACCTTCTATTGGCAGTATTGTCTGTTTCATTGTTGTGGATGTTCAAAGGATCTCCCCCATTTTTACAATAATTTACACCTATCACTTGAACACTTTCACTAATGCACAGCCACAAGCTCTGTATTGTGTAAATAAGCAGAAAAAGAAAATTCAATGTTGTCAACTAATGTTTTTTTTTCAATGTATTCTATAGATTTCTTAACGTTTATACAGCATTTTATGCATCCCCATTCATAAGCCACGACCATCTACTTGTTTTGCTATTTTATCATGTTTGTCAATTCTGGGTTTCATGTAAATAGCATCAGACCTTATTTTTACGTCTAACAAGTCGTGCATGTTATGTCACTTGAGATAAAAATATACACGTGTTCTTGTTTTGAAAAATAAAATCATTATTCATGATCCACAAGGACAGGATGATAACTACTTGTATAACCAAAAAGATTGTAAACAACTAGCTATGTCGCTTACAATTACCGATATGCGAAATTATATACGTAGACAACGCCCTTTTATGACATTTTAGTCATGATAAATCTATATTGCTAAATAATTATATGGTTACATTTTTCAAAACCTTTGAAACTTTTTATAAGGTTGTTATTCGTCCTCACTTTTTGTCCATGCATGTTCAAAATTAGTTTCCACATTGAGTTGTACAATTGAATCATTATGTGCCTGGACAGCCTCATAAAGAGACTTTAATGTCATTATGAAAACCATGTTTGTATGTTTAGCCACTTACATTGAATGTTCCTACAGTATTGTAACGTTTAGTTTCACTGCTTCATGTCAGTTATGTTAGTGAGGTCTTTTGTTCTTCTGTAAGGCAACTTCTGTGTTGTCAACTTCTGACCATTAGTCTAACGATCGACACTTGGCTGAAAACACTATAAGGTTAAGCCATGGTTGATACAAATTCTTAGTTAGCATGGTATTGCGATTCAGTTTTTACAATCCTTGACCAAGAAGATTTTTACTATGTAGAACAACTAGTTATCGCATATTAGTATATTGCACAAGCATTTACTTGGAGGATAAATCGTAACTTACATTTAAGCATTTTCACCATGTCATGATGATGTGATTTTTAGTTATCATATATACTAATAAATAGTGTATAGCAAAAGATCAGGTAATTTAATCCGCTATTTGTCTCAAAAATAAATTTTATGTAACAAAATAAAGTGACTGCAATAATTATATTCAAATAATGACGCTCAATATACAGTAATATCCTAAATACTACAGTTATGTAGATAGTGTGAACTATTGTAAAAAAAAAATCATTCATACACTTCCAAACGCACAATGATGTGAAACTTGCCATTCTGCAATATCTGCATAGCCAACATAAGGCATTTTACGAGAGGGGTATAAACAATCTCATCAAACGTTGGGGGTAAATGTGTCAACAAACTCTGGTCCTACATTGAAAAACAGAAAATCTCTAGGTCATTAAAATGGCTATTTCAGTTTTTTTGAGCGACATCTGGTTTTCTAATAATAAACTAATATGCAACACATTTTGACCGCCCTTCGTAGCATTGTACTAAAAAGATTCTTTTTCTTACTACATTAATTACAGTCATAAAAATAAGAGCCTGTTTTACCGTCCATTATAAATTAATCGACTAAGAAATCGGATTTTAATGAACGCTTTTCAGTCATTTGATGTCGATGAAAAATAAATACAAGAAAAAAAAGTATTCTCATAAATATTTCTTGGAATTAGCCGTAATTTGTTCACCCTCTGTTGCCTACCATCGACTTTCTCTGTACCTATCACTTTTGTTCCCCCTCCTCTTGACACGTAATTGGTTTTTCATTAAACTCTTAATGTAATGATTATATTTGTAGGGAAAAACAGAATATGTGGTAAACATTGCGCTTAGTTGCTGTCGTTCTTTGTAACAGATACAGTATAATGTGCATTCAAACGAAAACAGTGTTTCCCTTTCGCTGCCTACAATCCAAATTTCCACCTGATAGTTTTTTGTTTTTTTTTCCGAGAAATTATAATCCTATCTGTGAACTCCCTCTCTCTCCTTTCTCTATCCCATATTCAACACCACATTTATGACTTGCCCTAGCTCGAAAATCGATGAAAAATGGTGTCACGCGCATGCGCACTGCATCACCCAATAACATGTGTACTTTTTCCGTTAAAGGCCAATTCGGAAAGGAATAAAACAAGTATAATGCTTGACGAATCAAGACGTCATCGGTGTGCGCAAATGCATGCTTTGATGCTTTACCCCTATAATGCACTCAAAGTGTTGTCCCTATAACTCCTGGTGTGTGTGCCTGAGACCCTTTCAGGGAATTCCCAGGTCTTTTCATAAAAATGTTTCATAAAATTGTTATTTTAGACATGTTTTTAAAAAATGTTTTTATTTTTCCAATGGAGCTCTCAGTATTTTTTTAAGGTATGATGGGGTTCCAAATAATAGAATTTGAAAGGGTTCTGAGACCAAAAACACCTGGCCCACAGTTAACACATACAATACATTATTTAAACGTATAAATACTTACATAAGTGATAATACCAATTACATAAATAGGCGATGTGGGTATTAGTTGGCCAGACATTGTTATTAATGTACAGTATAAGCACAATAATCGTAATTTGGCTAAGTTGCCTGGCCAAGACTAAATTTGAATAAAGGCACACTGGAAGCAAGGAGAACCAATATATATAGTGGGGAGGAATGGGACATTGCCAATAATTTAAAACTTCAAAGTGTAAAAAATTGGCACTTGTGTTGCTGCATTGTTTATTTTGTAAAATGGTGGCCTTCTGTTGAAGCACACAAATATTGTTTTTCTACCAAAATTAAGTTTTTACTTCAAATATTAAACTTTTCGTAAAAGAGGGGGATATAAAAGTGTCTTCTTTATAAACGTTCTGGTTCATAATGTTTTTAAATACAATTACCAAATAGCTATAAATGTTAGTCGGTTAATACTGTAGCACATGTACACATGCAATTTAATAATTTCATAATCGTTGATTAACTTTTGTCTCGTTACTCCAGAATTTGTATAGTTTCATGACAAATAATTATTGCTTGACATGTTGCTGCACGATGGTAAAATTTTCTAAATCTCATCAGCAGCAAATTTTGAGCTTTGCAATGCTGTTCTTAAGGGGGATTACAACGGGTGAAATTTGCAAAGACACTCACAGTCAAACAAAAAGAGATTAAATAAAAATAAAAATTGTTTAAAATAGCTTAATAAATCAGCAATGGGCTTCAGTGTCAATTTTCATTTTAAAATAGATTTTTTTAAATTAATATTTGAATTTTTGCCCTCACAACTTTCCTATCTCATGCTGCCACCTGCTGGCAGCGTGTGCCGAATAACGGACAT
Organism: Julus scandinavius; assembly: GCA_034696685.1. Lineage (NCBI taxonomy): Eukaryota > Metazoa > Arthropoda > Diplopoda > Julida > Julidae > Julus > Julus scandinavius. The sequence continues at coordinate 13,228 of JAQGAE010002088.1, read as the reverse complement.
TTTTCAAACTTGTTTATTGATTTAAAAAAATCTACCATTTCAAAGTGAAAAACGACAAGCTGAGCCCCTTGCTGATCCACCAAGCCACCCCTAACAATTCTCACCCCCACCCAAACCTCCCTCATTCAACTGTGAGTATCTTTGTAAACCTGACCCGTTGAAAAGGATAGGGTTGTGATCCCTATTAATGTGCAATACGTGTCGAATAGCAGCTCTAGAGACTATATATAAGCAATGAATAATTGTCAGCACACAAGATTTATATACAAATTATTTTGAACAAGGCGTCATTTCCTGATTTGAAATTAAATAAGGCGTTGCTATATATTTCCAGCGAATATACAGATGAAAATAGACACACTCCCGGATATTTCACATGGCTAAAATATGAAGGAATTAATTACCAGACATATGGTGCCAAATGACAGATGTATATTTATAAATAACGTAGTTGTTATAGTTTGGAAGATGTCAAGTAATATGTGACCCCAGATCTACTACCGTTCAACCGCCAACCCTAAAAATTGTCATGGTGTGATTACATGAAATGCAACTACTGCTTTGGCAGTTTCTGTTTAACCCTTTTATATCAGCATGGAAATTAAGGAAGCCGTTAATTACATTTCAAAATGCAATATAAATTGTCAAAAGTCATTCACATTGTTAAATTACAAATATGTTCCTCTATTAATTACAATTTGAATATGTAAAATTGTGCAGGTTGTTGGATGGATTTTTCTTCCAAAGGCGTCTTAAGATGGTTGGTATAGTGGTGGACCGTCAATCGTTGGTTGGACAGCAGGTTGACCGACCATCATTGGTTGGTATACTGGTTGACCGTCAATCATTAGTTGACCAGCAGGTTGACCGACCATCATTGGTTGGACAGCAGCTTGGGTAGGATAAAGTGAACTATTGACGTTTTGCTGAACTACCATGACATGGGGTTGCTATGTAATGGACAAGCAAATTTGACATTAATAAGTCACGAAAAGAATTTAGTTTAGAATCGTGACAATGGCATTTAGCGATGAACTTACCATCAATGGTTGGGCGGCTTTTTGCTCCATTTTGAGTATTCTGCAAGTTCTGCAGTATTTTGCAAACAATAGAGCTGCTGCAATATCCACAATGATTTCAGTGAATAGGCCTAATAAACTTCCTGCAGTCGGTTCTAATCGATCTAATGACTTATTGGCTTCTGTGAAAGAAAGAATGTTACTTTTTCAATATACAAATGAGTTATTGATTGTGAAAACTACAATTAAGTTCATTATATTCAGAATTACTTGATTATTGTATGTGAAATCCGTAATGCCATTGTACTAAATTGCTGGGCAATAATGTGTTCCAAAACGAATACTATTCAATCCAACAAATATCTAAAAATCTTTGCAATAGCAAAATACTTTCACTTTCAAATTCTTTAATGACGTATCTGGATATGTCTGGGATTCCTCCTTGATGCACTTATTGCATTTTGAAATGTTTCTTAGTTTGTGAAATGCTCGATGTTGTGTTTGTCATTAAACTTAAATCTTCAGTAGGATATACAAACTAGGTTGAGGTTGACTGTAGGTTATGAAGGATCAAAATTTCCTCTTTTAAAATTTCATTTGTTGTTTTTAATCACACGGATGTTGTATTTCTAGGAAAGTTGGAAGGAAGAGTAATCCATTTTGAAATACTAATTTGCATTGATGCAGAATTAAAACTGAAAGTATTTCTACTATTGCGCAGTAAATTGCTTCACTGAAGTTAGTTAATACATTCTGATTACATCAATATCCGGAAAGTAAAATGCATTATCTTTTAAGATATATAATGCTTTTACTTTGTTTACATAAACACTTATGTTCTTTTCCAAAGTTTAATACTACTGCATTTATAGGTTTTATGATGGCTACATTATGGTAATATGGAATTTTTTTGAATTATTCGTAGACATCCTTGGTTTAATTAAGCATTGGCATTTGTTTACTTTTAAATCTTGGCTTAATAAGTCCTTTAAGATGTGACCAAAACAATATTTAAGTGCAAATTGGTGAAATGTGACCAAGATATCATTGTAGCATGATTTTCCATATTATATGGTCTTTGGCATGCAGTTAGGTAGTACCCAAACAAATTAACACAAGTTAACAGAGTTTAAACAAGAACAAAGACAAAATTTGAAAATAAGCCACATATTTTTTTCTAGAAATTCTTTAATAAATCTAAGTATTGTACATGTGGAAAGCGACAGGTTTTTTTGGTGGTGTGCAACTTCATTCAAATTCAATGCTGAACACTTTTTAGACAATGGAATAATTTGCAAAAATATAGTCTTTAATTGCTTTTTGAGATTAATTATTACAAGTGCATTCATTACTCGTGACAGTTGAATAACCACATCTTCACCGAATAATTCTTCAAGAATGATTCTTGAGCTGGCATGCATGCTTCAAATCAACAAAAAAAAAGTATAGTCTTACGATGACAACGCCTTTTTCCAGCTACTAACATCTACTGTATCAGTTTCCAGAACGCAATATATACTTACGATTTATGATTGTATTGATGATTGCGCCGGTTAAGCCCAATGCCGAGAAAACGGTCGCAGTGATGGAGAATCTGTGCTCGTACCCCTTTCTGATCTTAGAAATGGGAATTCCGTAGGCACACGACGTGATGACCGAAATCAAAGAAATTTTAAATAACACCCCTCGTCTTTGAAATTCATCGTCGACTAGTGTCACGGCACTAAGTAATATGAATATGCATGCCAGTAGGCCCATGACGACGCTGTCCATGATGAGACTCTTGTGATACATAAAGTTGATAGCCATTTTGAAATGTTTGGAAAACAGTGTTTGGGAAGATGTGTGAATCACGGGCAGCCCAGCCACACTCGGTTCTGAACCGAGGATATATTCTTGTATCGACCGTTCCAGAATAGCTGGCAACCAGCCCTGGATGATCACTTGCCAGGAAACCACCATTCAACGAGGGCAGGGGTGGGCATGACGTAACCTAAATGTTGTAGGGCGTTTACTGCAGACTACTATATGTGCCGTATCGATCCATTTGTAGAGAAGGGATAGTTACAGTAGACTCTCGGTTATAAGGGATGGAGGAAGGGGAATCTTTTCCCCATATGACACGTAAAACGTTAGGGACATATCTGGCAGAAATGTAACTGCAAGAGGATATTTTAATAACTACATGTAAGCAATGGTTTAGTGTAGCATAACATACGAGGAATTACTGATAATTGTAAGTTTTCTTTATTCCTGCAACGTCCGGTTACAGGTGGAAGAAACAGTAGTTCAAAAATACAGAAAAACAACATGTCACTGTTAAAAAATCTTACAAAGGAATTACTGAAATGGTAACTTTTCTTTGTTCTTGCAATGTCCTGTTGCAGGAAGATGAAACAGTAGTTCAAAAATACAGAAAAACAACAGTTTAAAAGTCGACATGACATTGTCAAAAAATCGTAAAAGGGAATTACTGAAATGGTAACTTTTCTTTATTCCTGCAACGTCCTGTTACTGGTAGGAGAAACAGAAGTGCAAAAATACACAAAAACAACAGTTTAAAGTTCACATGTTGCAGTCAACAGATTCTTCAATTAATACCCTAAGGAACCCTATACATAGTTTGGTCCTTTGCTTTTTAACTGGAGATATGGTTGTTGTGGTAATAACTGTGGGTTATGGTCGTAATCATTGCAATTTCAGATATGGTCCCATTGGTGGTGGAAATCAATGGTGCAAAGCTGCGTTGTTTTCATTAGTTACATTATACATGTTGTTTTTACATTATGTCTAACAGTTTATGGATCTGTCTAGCAATTGAAAATTCCGAATTGTGGGATTTCATCATACAAGTGGAGATTTTGAAACAATTACTTACTTTGGCATCCCATCATGTGTTATATGTCAAGATAGTGGAATATTTTAGTCCTTTACGAGCATTTTAATTTGATTACAACGGTTTATGCTCTGTTAAATCAAGAAAAGGATTGTGAAGAGATACTTTGATTTCATATCCTTTTCAGTAATTGCCACACTACCCCAATTTATTTTATTTTATTATTTACCCTGCAATTAATTTGTAGCAATATCGATTTGAAGATTCTAATACATCTGAATGTAAAAGTATAGTCGTATTGGAAATGAATACAGTAATTTTGGTACTTCAATACAGTAAATTCTTATTTAGCTAATACTATGCAGATTGATGGTGTGATGATGCCTTTTATTTAAACAAATATCCAATAGTTGTCAGAAACACGAAAAATACCCATTCAGCTTTCATTGAAACCATAAAGAAAATGATTGAGGAAGATGTCGTCAGAATGTTTAAAATTAGAACAACATTTCATGGTGAACTTCGGCTTTTTAAAAGCATTCATTACAGCATACGACGTCATTTGTATAGATTTTTCCCAGCTGTTCTCCCAGCTTTTGAATCTGGTGCAATTTTCCAATAAATCGGCATGCTAAAACTTTGACGAGTAAAAGTATAAGAAAACATGAAATGAGGTGAGAGATATAAAATGAAGGTACTTTTTCATATTTTTTATTCTGCAATCAAATGACAAGTTAGGGTTGTCATAAGATAGTTACGACGCTCCATTGTCAACAAATGTTGGCAAAATGCTGCTAAGATAAGGTTGTCGAGAATACATCTTTAAGCAGTTGTCAAGTTAAACACAGATGATATTTACCAAAAATTCTCAGTTTGCATATGTTTTCCACCAGATAAATTCACAAAGTTTATTTTAGAATATCAACCAAGTATCAATATACAACATTCGCTGTATCGTAGTAAACATCCGTCTACTACTTTTTGCCCATGGACGAAACTTATCCTTGCGTGTAAAACTTAGAACCCGTATCCATGGTGATGCTCAAGCCCTGCACAACTTCAACTTCCTTAAAATAATGTATTTTTTGAAAATTAAATTATGAGACGCAGAACGTGAGCACTGTTTCGTGAAACGAGAACCACTCATGGCTTCGAGTCAAGACATTTAGTTGCACATTTCTAGACACTCCCAAGGCTTATGTGCTGTAAAATCTCTGGTGGCCGTGACCGGAATCCATTATTAGTTGGAAGAAAGCCACATACCAAAGTGCATTGTGCGAACACTGCATTCTTTTATGTTTACTGCACTGGATTAACATATGCGACGGCTGTAAAAGTGCAACTGCACCAGAGGCAGCTAAAGGTTTACCATAAATTGAGACTTGTGTGCTGTAGTTGAGAAAATGGAGACTAACCTAGACTCCAATGAATTGAAATGCATGTTGATTAAGACTTCTTGTCCCTCTTTAGGGCTTATAATCGTAGTTTCTCTTATTGACACTCTGTTTGAAGTCGAGACATTGGCCATGGTCGACCTTAAATTCAAATTTATTACCCCTGCCATGTGGTAAGTGGTATTATAATAATACACTTATTCAAGAAGTTACATAGGGCATGTACAGACATAAATACAAGTTGTAGCGCCTAATAGGTCACTCTTGGGCAATGTACCTTTATTGTAGAAGAGAATTTCCGCAAGCTTGGGTGAGATAGAATTCCACCTGCATGCGTACTGTGTGTGTGGGAAGTAAGACCAGGGCCCTATTCCACAAAAATGTACATGTATTAGTGTACAAGTTACAAGTATATGGAGTTGTAGATGGCATTCCACCGATAATCTCAGCAACTTGTAAATTATTAGTAAATGTGTACAAGTGATTTCACAAAAGTACAAGTCTAAGGTGAAAATAAAATGGCGTCTTGAGAAAATAAAATGCTACTTCTCTGTGCTATTGAAGCTATAAAGGGCATATATATACTTTTTGGTAAATTTAGCAGCAATTTGTCAAAAACCGATAGTGATCTTCATTGTCACTGGACCACGTGTTTATTCGATTAAAAACATTCTATTCCTATTCCAGATGCTTTCTTATACTTAATTTACAAGTAATCATTTACCTATAACAAATTCACTACAAGTTACAAGCAATTTTCTAATAGCAATATACCTTTGTGGAACAGAACACTTGTAAACTAACAAGATTTGCTTGTAACTTGTAAGGAGTGATCTAACAAATTACAATTGTACAAATATTATCTGTGGAACACAATAACTTGTACTCTTTGTACAAGTATCACTCCATACCCCTACAAGTACAAGACCATACTTTTGTGCAATAGGGCCCAGGGGTATGGGCCCCAATGAGCTCGAATATCCATATAGGGGTTTGAATGGCACTTGCGAACACCTCACCAGTTGCATTTTAAAATTGCTCCACCAGGTTTGAGTTGCATGGCAAGTTTAAACACACAGAGACCTATGACTAGAGCATCCCGCCTGGTCCTCGGAGTCCCATCCTGTAGAGTTTGGGCCATCTGGGAGACAATGGCATCATGCTGATATTCGCCTTGTATGTAAACATTGAAAAAAGGAATCTCTGACATAAGGTATTGCTAGTTGCCATGACTGTTATTTTACTAAATTTCTGTTCAAAGTTACCACATATCTGTTTTATCGCAATGGTTTGCATATTGTTCTACAAAAGGAAAACGCAAGGACACCAGCAGTGACATCGTGGATGGGTTTCTTCAAACTCAGATCAGGAATAAACAATCCGGGGATTTGATGCCAATTTTTCAGTTGCTCGTTATTCAAAGAGATAGTTGAGATGGATCTGGTTTAAATGCGCTTAGAAAACCTTCAAAAACAGGAAATCGGTTTTCCTTGAAAAAGCACACAGAAGCCATGCAGTTGTTGTTTGCTTTATTGTGACAACAATAATTGCCTGGAGGAAAAGTGGTTTATCGGGTGGCGAACACAAGTCGTTGACGTCTTATTATTGGCAACGATTTCGAAAGCAGCACGTGGTTTTCGCTAGCATTTGTGGTGCATTAGGTTCATTATATATATATAGTAGGAAATAATTATGAAATTTAATAGAAACTAAAACTTATTTTTGTTTATATTTTCAGCCATGTGGGTTCATGGAAGAACCTATTTCGTACTCTCATATTGAAGATATTTACACGGTTTCTCGGTGGGATGCCGGACAGAAGTTTTGTATCCGAATTGTTATACCTGATGGATCCGTCCTTATTCAGGTAAGAAGTTTTTTTTTTTGTAAACTAGAACTATTCCCAAGGATCCACCCTAATATTGTTCTAAACATGAAATTTGTTTGTAATGAATTACACGAACATTTGGTTTTTAGAGGAAGGTGCATTTAAAACACGTACTTTTGCAATGATGTCTTTGTTTTGACGCCATTTTTACTTGTACTATGTATTCATAAATCAAACATACGAGCGGCGGTCAAAAAGTCTTGCATATTCGTTTATTATTCGAAAACTAGATGTCGTACAAAAAAACTGAAATAGCCATTTTAAAGAGCAGGCAATTTTGATTTTAGGTCACCACATGGCGCCGCAATTCATGCAGAATTTCGAACAAACTATCGAAAACAAAATGGCGCAACATGTTTGGGTGGGGAAACATTGAAACATCCGCCATACAGCCCCGACATTTCACCAAGCGACTTTCATCTGTTTGGTCCACTAAAAGAACACTAAGTGGTCAAAAATTCGGATGATGTGAAACTTGCGGTTCGGCAATACCTGCATAGCCAACATAATGCATTTTGCTAGAGGGGTATAAACAATCTCATCAAATGTTGGGATAAATGTGTCAACAAACTCGGGTCCTACATTGAAACATAGCAAATTTCCTGTTCATTAAAATGGCTATTTCAGTTTTTTTTGTTTGACATCTACTTTTCGAATAATAAACGAATATGCATGCAACACATTTTGACCGTCCCTTGTATAAACATGGGTGAATTTTTCAGATTCTCGATGTTGCCTTTAATTTCGATATTTTAATTGATATGACAAGGAAATATGCTTGTCTTAACCTGCTTTTAAGGATCAATTGTGCGTATTAGTCTGTATAGCACATGTACGCCTTTTTTCTAAGGAGCTTATCAAACTAAGTGTTTGTTATTACGTTTTCCCAAACAACAAAAAGCTTCCTTTCCAAAAGAAATTAAGTATGTGGTATTAAAAGCAGGCTACATATTTAATATATATAGTATAGAAAATTGTTGTCTGAGAAATTAGTAACTATGCAAAACCATAAAACTGCATATTAAGTTAATGACAGTTATTATGTTCTCCTTCCAATTTGCCAGGAGCTTTTGTAAACTTTTTCACGATAGATATGAGCTGTAAAGTAGGCTGAGTTATCTAGAAAATATCCCTGACGATCAATGTTGATCTCATTTACATATGGTGACTTCTTTGTCTGAATGAATTGTCATTTTCTAGTCTTGCTTTTTATAACGTTTGTGATGACATTTCATTTGACATAAAATATGGGATATTTCTCAGTATATTCAGCAATATTACGTGATTTGAGGTGTTTTCATAGTCTATGCAGAATTGAGGATAAAAAATCCTGAACATGCAAATAAGCCCATAATGAACCTGTATAAATGCATAACCTGTCTAAAAGCATATTTTTCACTGGTCCCAAGCGTATGCATTTAGACAGGTTCTACTGTACGCTTTCTCTTGTTTGTAGAAGATTGTATATCAAGCAATTTTCGGTGACTAACATGCTGAGATTGATGATATGTTGTTTATCAATTCGCGGAATAAGTGAGATTTCCCATTCTTGGAATCTCAGTTTATTTATTGCATTGCACATGTAAAATTCCTAATCGTATTTAGGGGTATGGAAAGTATGTTTCTGATGTGTTTATTATTGTGAACATTTTGAAAGTAAGAAAACTGGTGTATTCTTTCCAAATGTTTGACTTAAATTGTACTATTGCAATGGTCTTCTTTATTATTATTTTAGATGTATATTTTTTGCGCCATATTAAATAGAAAAAGGGCCATTTTGGTTTTGTTATTCTTAAAATGGTAAATTTAGACAGTTTATACCAGGAAATGTTTTCTGCTTAGTAGTTCTTAAAATGAACCAACTAAAAGGAAATCCTTATAGGATTTAATGCAAATGTGAACATTTGTTCAGAGCATATATATACGTATACTTTCCTTTATTTTTAGTTTATTCAGTCATTTTTTCGACGAATTTTTGTGTGTGTCCCAAGAAAGCAAATTTGTACTTCCTACATCAACATCCCTTAAATCCTAAATGTTCAATGTCCAAGTGTAGCTAAGTACTAGTTAATATACAGTAGAAGCTAGCTAAATGCATCCTGTGTAAATGAATAACCTCTCTAAATGCATAAAATGTGCCAGTCCCGACTTGGTAAACCGTGTATAAATGAACCTGTATAAATGCATAACCTGTCTAAAAGTATATTTTTCACCGTTCCAAAGAGTATGCATTTAGGCAGGTTCTACTGTACACTGTAAAATAAATAGGTGTTATACACATTTTTACTTGATTCATGCAGGTGAGTCGATTTTTGTACACTCAATCTGGTATAAAAAAAAGGTTCTTGTAAGCCCTTTTTTTTAGCAGAAAGGTGTTATAGTTGACTAATAGCAGCTAAATTTACTATAGCTGCCCATAAACATACATGAACTACCGTATTTTGCGGACTATAAGACGCACTTTTTTCTTTAAAAAATTGCCTCGAAAATTCAGGTGCGTCTTATATTTGTTTTTTTTTATAAAAAAAATTTCTTAAAAATTAAGGTGCGTCTTATATAGTCCGTAAAATACGGTGTGTATATATATCGTATTATACCGCAAATCTGAATACTTGTTTTATGTGCATACTATCCTTTACTTTTTCGTTTATTCAGTCATTATTTCAAAGAATTTTGTTGTTGTTATTTCCAAGAAAAGAACTAAGCTAGACTGGTTACATACTGTATGCCTTATTTCTAGGGTAAACAAGCATGGTTCGAGTTAATTCCCTTCCGGAATATAATGTAAAAGGGGATGTAGACAGTCTGAATTTTACATGCATTCATAATTAGATGAGAGATTTCCTTATCGCCGATTTTCTGTTGGAAACCATGGAGATGAAAGTTTAAGTGATTCTGAGAATGCTTGACTGGAGCGTATTTCGACTTAGTTTTCCAGAAGTGATTTTGTTTCGTGCTCTCATGTATACGACACTCGCCCTTGCCTGTTTTTGCATCAGTCGCAAGGCATTGCTTATCGATTTTATTTATGACAATAATGGCGACAAAAATCGATATCCCGAAAGGTGGTCTTTGTGATCTTTTGCAAAGATCGTCGCTGGCCTATTTTCACTTAGCACAACTTGAGGTTCTAATTAATCTGAAGAAATCGCGTTTGGTGAAGGAAGTGATCACGTGTTGTTTTATTTTGCTTGTGTTCATTGGAGAGATGGAGCAACCTTGCTAGAAAGGAAAAACCGTGATGTTATCAAGTATCAAGACAGTTTGTCAATGCCTTCAAGTTATCGATGTTGTTGAACTGCAAGATATTTCTGAATATGGTATTTATAATTCATGTGAAACGGTCTGATTTGGATTTACCCAGAAATGGCTTGATTTTCATTCCCATCCGGAGAGAACCGGAGCAACAATTCATTTGTGTCTAAAAACTTGTGCTGGCCTGTAGAGAAGCTGACATATGCAGTAGTTGACAACAGTAGGTGGTCACTTAATTGCAGAAACAGCAGGTTTCAATGCATGTATCTGATTCAGGGAACTATATGGTGTCGTGTAGTTAGGTTAGCGATCATTGACACATTCAGATAGTACCAACGAACTTGAATGGTGTGTTTTCGTGTATTAGTAGTCCTAGATAGACGAAACTGTTCAAAACTATTGTAAAATACAGGAATGTGGAAGAGGGATCACAACCCTATCCTTTTCAATGGGTCGGACTTGCGAAGATACTCACAGTTGAATGAGGGAGGTTTGGGTGGGGGTGAGAATTGTTTGGGGTGGAATGATGGATCAGCAAGTGCATCATATTGTTGTTTTTCACTTTGAAATGGTAGATTTTTAAAAAATTAATATACAAGTTTGAAAAATGTCCGTTATTTTGCACACGCTGCCAGCAGGTGGTAGCATGGGATATAGGCAAGTTGTGAGTGCAAAAATTCAAATAATAATTTAATTTAAAAAAAATCTATTTTAACGTGAAAAATGACACGAACATGACCTTACTGATTTATAAAGCTATTTTAAACAATTTTTATTTTTGTTTATTCTTTTTTTGTTTGACTGTGAGTGTCATTGCAAATTTTCCCATTGAAAGGGATAGGGTTGTAATCTCCCTTAAGTTGTCCTACAAGTTGGACAAAAATGAACTAAAAACTAATCATGATTTTAGTTGATCAGTGGACAGCATTTTACATAATTTATTCTCTAATTAGCCGTAAGACATTAGATATTGCACAGATTTGCATTTTGTGCGCTAAAGTTTAAAATAAGGTAGGTTACCATTAAATGTCCCATACGAACCACAATTCATATGAAATTGTTGAATTTGTATATTTTGTCTACATACAGTAGAACCTGTCTAAATGCATACGCTTGGGACCGTTGGAAAATATGCCTAAAGCCATATTCACACACAACCGAATATAGTCTACTAGAGAAATTATTCATTTACACAGGATGCATTTAGACAGGTTCTACTGTACTTAGCTGGGTTTTTTGTGGTTATGCCATCCAACTGGCAATGAGGGAGATTTGGGTTCAAAACCCGGGCTGTTGATCTTTACTGTGGTTTTCAGATTCTCAGAACATCAGATAATGTAAACTTCTGCTTTTTGAGATTGTGGGATTTTAACAATAACTTCTTAATGTGGACTTTGACCTGTAGTTTATGTAATGAAGCAATAAAGAACATATCATATGTAGTTAATCTTAAGTACTATGTTACTGTACAAGTTCTTTTCGGCAACATCAGGTTATGACATAGAAACTTGCACTCGTCTTAAAAATTTCTGTCGACATTTACATTGAAGTAAACAAAATAATCGATGTGTACTCGCTTAAGTACACCTCATGCGTTAAATCTATAAAAATGTGGTGTTCCATGTCGTTATTTACATCGAAATAACAAAACATGAGAGTCCTTAGGTGAACCTTAAAATAGGAATACACCCACGATGACATCGCAACACTTATTCGTAAACAGCTTGTCACCAGAGGATAGAGGATGTCCTCTGGTGACAAAGCTGTTTACGAACACAGGAGTTCTATTATGAAGTATTACTGTTGTGGAAAATATGATGAAAACATGGAAAAGTAATCACCGATTTTTTTATTGTGTAGCTGAAATCCAGCTATATTTTAAATTGAGGTCCTCAGTACGTAGACGAATACGAAATAAATTACAGTTTGAAAATACATGCAAGTGCCCTCCTAACGCGGTAAATGGCCCCCATTAATCTTTCTCGATTTAATATTGCAAAAATGGGTTGTAGTTTCTGTTAATTAAACACACCGAGAGAAAATTGTAAACAGACGTAATTGCATTTACAATTTATATGGCGCTGTATCAAATTAATGCGGTTTGCTGAGCTTTGCATTCTCCATTAGCCCGAAATGTCATTTGCTATTTACTCCAGTGGTTTTTTTTGCAAGTACCAGACATATTAGTTATAAATTGTGGCTCACTCAGGTTGAATGTAATAGGAAGTTTATCATTTCATGGAAATAATCCTGAACAGTTTTGATTGGCTGGTTTTCTTTCACTTAATTCTGTAGCTTGTTATCCTGCGACTTTCCTAGAAAATCTATTCAAAAAAAACTATCCATAGATTCATTATGTTTATAATTCTATCTAGAACTTTTATTTGAAAAACTCTCCCTTAACCAACTTTGCAATCTATTTCATATACACTGTGAGTCATATAAAAGTAGAACCCAATAAAAACAACATAACTTCGGGAAAAATACTTCGATTAAAATAAAATTTGGCCCTTACATAGAACAATAGTGTAGGGGGAAAACTCCTTCCGGACATTTGGCATATCTCGGATTTTTTCATTTTTCAACAAGACTGCTCACCGTGCTCAAGAATATTTCATTTGTGGCTCACTCAGGTTGAATGTAATAGGCAGTTTATCATTTCATGGAAATAATCCTGAACAGTTTTGATTGGCTGGTTTTCTTTCACTTAATTCTGTAGCTTGTTATCCTGCGACTTTCCTAGAAAATCTATTCAAAAAAAACTATCCATAGATTCATTATGTTTATAATTCTATCTAGAACTTTTATTTGAAAAACTCTCCCTTAACCAACTTTG
>JAQGAE010002087.1:0-19332 GCA_034696685.1 Julus scandinavius | reverse complement strand
AGAGAAAGAATTTTATTTTAAATGCAAATTTGATTGCTTGAAAGTTAAACTTGAATTTAAAAATCTTTAAAAAAAAACATCAATTGGACATACCTTGCAATCTTGGCGATAGAATCCGATTAGTCTGCTGCTATAGGTATTACTTATAAAAGTTTCTCCACTGATGGATAATTCATACAGCGCACTCCTGTTCAGGTGATTTTGCTAACTAATGTTTAAACCTCATTTTGTTAATCCAGTACATTTATATAGTAGGCTAAGAACAGGCGTGGCTCCCCATTGGTTTAGAAATGTTACATAAAGTAGATTTTTCTGTTACTCAACTGGACGAGTAAGATGGACAAAGTAGGTCAGTCAGCTGGACAGAAAAACAAAATCAAGCGAGAAATAATCATGAACATGAGGAGACGCCAAAAATGACAATTCATATATATTTTAAAGCCTACATAATATTATCTCAGTTTTCACACCTGGAATGCGGCCTATAGAATGTCATGAAAAGCCTCAATAACTTTAGATCTGAAAATGCTCCTTCTTAAAAATCTCGAGAAAAGCAAGAAGTTTTTTGTGTGTGCGTAATTGTATATTAAACACCTTGAAACTGATTAAAATATATCGTGCATGAATTACAGAGCAAACATTCATCTTACTAAAAAAATTACAAGCTATGCTGCCTGATTTTAATTTTTTTTAAACTACTAATGTTTTGATATTTTTTCTGATGCAAGTGTCTGTAATGGCTCATTTAACTACGTGGACTAATGGTTATTTAATGGAACTCCTGCTAGTGATCTTCAACTTGAGATTTGATTATATTTATTATGTACTTTGAATTTCAATTTTAATATATTGATTAAGTGTTTATACGAATCAAAAGCCATGTTATTTTATGAAAATATGTATCAATATGTACAGGTAATGCAATAGTTTTTTAAAAATTTATGATTTATATTTCACATTGAAATATACGTAGGGAATATTAAAAGACGCCAGACGCCTTAACAACAGGAAGGTTTTTAATTGTTAATTATTTTAAACGCTTGTTTTTGAGTTCAGGCAAGTTGATATAGTGTTAATTGCAGTGTTTAAAGTTGTACAGTTTCTTACACGCAGCTAAAGTATTATTCAGAAAATTATTTTTAGAAAAAAATGATTCTATACATAAATTACGTAATAAATCCTTTTAATAATTAAGTGTTTAAAGAACTGTACCATGAATGGGAGGGGATTTAATACAATTTTTATCCAAACGTGACAAAAGTCGCCCACTATAGCACCTTATACCCATTATAAATCTTACGAGGGCTAACCCATATAATTAATAGAAATGTTATGTTGAAATGCAGCAGGATTTCCTTAAAAATTACAGTTAATGTTACCCATTTTTATTGCCGTTACATTTTTAGGAACAACATTAATACAATCTATGTAGCTTGAACTATATTTAATATAACAATTCATCAGTTCACCAGTTAAAAATCACATGTTTGGATAGTTCATGAACTAGTATATCTTAATTTAATTTAATTCCAAACGATTAAATAGAATGATTACAAAGCAGAATAATATGAGCAAATATATTTAGGAAAATATAATGCATGTTATTTCCTGACTGCAATACTAGTACACGTTTGTTTGCATAATAATATGACATTAAATTATGAATGGTTTGTATATTATTTGACTTCACCGAAGCTTTTTTGAAAATATGTAATCCTTTTGATTTAAAGATTAGTTCCAAAGTCATTGATACTAGTAATTGTATCTTGTGGAATTTTTTGACGCTACGATAAATTTATTCACAACATGTTATTAGACACTTATAAATGATGCCGGAAACTATTTTGCTATTGGTAAGCTTTTGTCAACTTAATTTACCCTATTTATTAAGATTGCTTAATTTTAGTTGCAAAATGCCAAGATGATGCGTTCTCACGTATATTTTTCGATGCCGAAATGAAGGTCATTAATTAAATTACGTCCTCTGTTTTGGCTATTAAATTTTAATTATTTTTGCTTTAGTTTGTTTTTTGTTTAAAAATGTGGGTAAGTAATGTTGACATACGTATATCAAATTCAGTGAAGGCGTGTTCACTCAAGCAAACGTAGTTGTTTTCCATTATAAATATCCAGAAACATTACCCAACTTTTCCGTTAATTAATTCTGTTGTATTTAGCCTTTTTCCGAGGATTATATTTTGAAGGAAATCCGTTATAGCCAGATTTCTTTTTTTAAAGTTTTGATGTAATTAAATATAAAAAGTGATTTTCAGACCTAAATTTATGTTGCCTTGAGTGTAGTCCGGCCAGGTGGAAAAAACAAATGTGCCATATATGGCTCGTCTGGACATGTATGATCAAATAAGACCTTAAATGAACAGATAGATGAATAATCAGTTGATAATTAAGACACATGTAGTCCATCATTTGTCAAATATGATTCATATATGGCGATATACGGCTCATCAAAAGCCAAATATGGCTCATACATGGATATGTATGGTCCTTCAAATGCCAGAATGGCCCATACATAGCCATGTATGGTCCTTACGTGGCTTTATATGGGTCATACGTGACCCATATAGTATATTAAATGTGGCCCATACATACATGGATGTATATTTCCCACACATGTCCATATACAACTTTTCCACCCGGGAGTTTATTTAATTTTAAGCCCATCATATCCTCTTTTTGGAAACTTCCTTTTTATAAATTTGATGACATTAAATTTATATATGTAACACATTTGAAATATTGTCAATTTTCAATTCATAATCTGTAACATTTATTCAATAGATGAAATATTTCGATGAGCACCAATTAAATCTTTTTTATGGAGTCTTCAATTTTATGAAAGCACATGTAGATTTGCTTTGTGGTCATTTGATGTCGTCCAATTACTTCCCTGAACGTTGTCCGGAAGCGTGCTTTCGAGTACAGTTTTATATTTGTAATGATATTACATGCAATTATCCTAATTTTATTGCAGTCAATTCAATCATTACAAGGTAGCTTCTACAAACGATTCGCCCATCTCGGCATATTTTTATATAAAAAAAAATATTTGCTCTAGGCCTACAAGCAAGGTTTTGTAACTTCAAACGTTCATCAATTTTGAAAATTTCTCAAGATAAAAGTAAAATATCTTGAAATTTTCGTTTGTAGTACATCTTACCTTAAAAAAAATTAAATTGGCACAAATATTTGACTTCAAATAAATTTTCCTCAATTTCTCTTTTTATAAGAGGTTGACAATTACATACCAGACTGCTGCAGAATTCTTGTAGCTGGTCCTGACACGACAATAACTATTTCTGTATAATTGGACAGAGTCAATGCGTCATGAATATAAAGTAAACCCCTTATGTCAAAAAGACAGTTAGATTAATTATGGAGCATTAAAACTATAAAAATTGCGTAATAATAGATTTGATTTTAGTATAGGTAAACTTAAAAAAAAAACACTTGCACCATGTACGTTAGTCGTTGAGCAAAAAACATGCCAAAATATAATATTTGAGCATTTATCAATTTTTTAGCTAATAATAGTGAGGTTGTTATAAAAATTGTAGCAAATTTGGAAATAGATTGAAAAGTGAGGTATAAATCTAAAAAAATAGGTTAAACTAATTTAGATTCTTTATATTTATTGCGCATTGAAGTAGTTATCATTAAATATAATTTGGTTGGTTTTTAAATGATAAGACTTTTGCAAGAAAGTTATTAAAATTCATTTTTTGGTATTTGTGTCACTCATTCACAGTAGTAATATAATAATAAAAATAATTAAACTTTACCTATTTGTAAATGATGTATCTATATTATAGTCATATGTGAAAATCATGATATAGAATGTTATTTTAAACACAACATTTAGTTAGGAGTGTCATTCTGTTATGCAACTTACAATGTCATGTGTCACACTACAAAATAGTGAATAGTGAAGGAAAGTTGCCCAATTAATTTACCTCGATTTTAAAATATTTCATAATCAATGTCATATACAGGAGCACAATATTATATATATGTATATATATATTATTATCAGCAACATTCATCATTTTACAAGTTATTGTATTTCAGAAATCTGTTGATACAGAATTTATTAACATTAAAATCTACCAACTACCATTTGTAATTAATACATTTTGTTTTTCTCTGTAGGTTACGTCAGTGTTAAGATGAAGCAGTAAAAGTTTTAAACCATCTCCACACAATTCATCCATCGTGATAAAACCAACTTCAGAAACATTTGTGATGTACCAAAACAAAGAAAACATCTAAAAATCAAGATTAGCTTTCCTCGCAAGTCGCTCAGTAAGTTTCAGTTTCATTATTTTCTTAATTCTGATAATTGTGATCTATATAGTGAACCGTAAGAATATTTCCTGCCATTGTTGAATTTTTGAATCTAATATCGGTCATATTTTGATCACAAGGATGTATATAAAAAACCGGATGACCAATTCGTCCAGCATGTTTATGGCCTATGGAGTTATCATGTATCTATCATAAAAGTTTCAAGCATACTCAGTGAGACAGATAGATATCGCACTGCTTATGTATGCAGAAATCAGCTTATATGTGAAATGTCTACTCACTGCCCTACTGCTTTTCATTGTGTATAGAATGAAAAACTCGTTTCTCCAGAGGCGTTGTTTGACACCTTAGTCATAAATTTAAAATCTCACAGAAAGTAAATTCGTCGAAATTAGACTAGATCAGGATGCAACAGCAGAGAGTATAAACAAACATGACTGCATGAGACATAAATGTAGATTAAACCTGCAGGGTTTCAATATATACAACGATGCTAATTTAATCACGAAGTGAAAATGTGGGCTGAATTGAATTCTTGGAAAGTACAAAGTTTACAATATGTTGCAGCTGAGCAGTTCATAAAACTCAATATCAATTAAGGTCCTCACTAAGTTTTACACACTGCTTCACTCATGGTTATAGTATTTTAAAAACAGTTAACCAGTTGTAAGTTTGGGGTTGTATTTTATTTTGTTATAAAATACATTTTGATCTACAGAAAGCATTGCATATGTTCGAATTTGGATTTTGCAGCTTTTATTTTTTAGCTTAAGTTATCTTAAGAATTTTGCCTAAAATGGCTGATATGGTAGAATGAGTAATTATAATTTGCGTTCTGACTAAGATCTCAATGGCTCAGCTGAAATCCTTAAATTGGATTAATTTGTGTAAATTGCTGCCCTCACATTAATGTGTTACTTGAAGCAAACATTTTTCAAACATTAAAACTCGAAGCATGTGTTAGCAATTAGATTAAAATTCACTATTTTACTATAAAAAATGGCTTACTTTCTCCTTTACAATTATTGATACTGCATTTTAATTTTAAATTCTAACAAAACAAGAACTAACATAGTTGTTTTTTAATATTTATAAGTAATAGCCAAAGATTTCAGGTGCGTTTTACGCATCATAGAATTTACTTTTTCCGTGGTTTTTATTACAAGGCGTGCTGCCCAGGCTTAACATTTCCAAAGTTCGTGGATTGACTTGAGATTTTAAAAAAGTGCAAATTCCCCCAAAGTCATTTAAATTAAGATGAACAGGTTTGAAGATCAGTGGTCAATTAATGATGGAAAATTGTACTGATAGCCTATATTCATTTATTTTTTTGCCCAATAGAAATACAGTAATGATGATTTTTCCATAGAATTGCACAATTTTCGTATTGCTCCAGTTGCGTTTTTATGCGTTTAATGACACTAGTTTGTGAAAACGTTTCACGAAACCGGTTTTTTCCCCCTCAGTTGGACAAAATTGGATTTTTCCACATTTTTGCTGTTGTGCAGATACGTAATGACAGATTGGTTTTGTGTTGCAAACAAGAGATACATTGATTCATACAATGAATCAGACATTCGTTTCACTTTAAATAATTTATCAGAGGTGAGCTGACACCACAACTACCATGTTCGTGCTTTTGTCCTATAACTTTCGATTTCGAGCATGATCTATAAACATAGAAACTAAATTGTGTATACATGTATTTGCAAATCCATCTCATGTGGCGATGGCAGGCCTATATTTTCAATGGCAGATTGTTTTCATCTGTATTTGCATGACTTACAATACATTCGGAAAACAGATACGTGCTAATGACTTCAGAACCCCTACGATTAGCAATTATCTAAATTTAATTTGCTCTGTATTCATTTAGCCAATTATTTTTGCAGATGTTATTTTCTTTTTTTCGTCAAAAATCACGTTGGGCGTCTGAAGGGGAAACCACATTTCAATGCTGAATAAATTACGCCTCAAAGCTCTTAAAAACTAGCTACCTTAATTTCGATGTCGATCATTTTAAATAGAACATTATTACATATTGATAGAAATATACTGTATATTAATTAATCAACACTTTTAGCAGATGTTTGATCTGCCATAAACATTAACTGTACGTGGGAAGAAATATCGGATTATAAAAAATATGAATTATACTTTCATAATTTTAGATAGATAACTTTGAATAAATCTTAAATTTGTTCATGTACATGGAAACAATTTGATGTCAACTGATCACTATAATATCGATGTTTTATATATTATAATCCAGTCATGTGAAACGCCTGCTGATTTATTACAATAAATAATTTATTTAGTATGATCAACTACTACAGCATCTAAACATAGTTAATTAATCCAAAATCAGTTTTCAGCAAAGATGAAATCCATTTCGTGACTACAGCTATTGTTCCTTCAAGCTATAACTAGTGAATTTCAGGTTAATTACCATCTCAGAGCTTCATTTTCACAAGAAGTGGGACAAAAATGAAATAACCTTATTTCACATTTAACACTTTTAATTATGAAATGAAAATGCGAATTACATGCTGTATTAAACGTGCAGAAATTCACTTTTGGGAGTTGTCCCACTAACTTAATATAACGAAATGCTTAAATTTTCAGGCATACTAAATTAATTTACGCACCCAGTTACTGTAAGCTAGAGTAAGTTTATCCTGTATGGAAATGAGACAGGTATTCTTGAATTCTGACATTAGACACCTGAGGAAGGTCAGGGAGCAAAATGTAAGAATTCAAATTTTCAAGAGAAAACACAGTAGACGTGACTCGTTTTAGTTTCACCGAATTCATTTTCTAAGAAATAAGGGTGTATGTTGGCTTAGTTTTACAGCACCCTTGGAATTTGGTTTTCGTTTTCACGTGATATTTGAATTCAGGGCACGCATGGTATACTTAGGAAGTGCTCCACCTAGGTCTATGTCATTTTTGGGCAATTTTCCCGTCTTAAATGGCATCTGCGTGATGGGTTTGGTTGCATCAGGTATATAGTGTGCTTTTAGCTAAGTAAGGTAAATGACCAGTGCAAGTATTTCATCGCAACCCATCAGGGGGCTGCCACCTGTTGAAAAGGAGGACAGTTTATTCTTGAGACGTCACTCTTTATTTTTTTCATTAAAGACTGGTCTCTGCCTGTTCAATTGAACAACTTTTCAAACTTGGCTACTTCGTAATCCATTATTGTAATTATAGACGAATTAATGTCACAGGGTTAGTGAAAGCAACTTGGAAGCGATCAATCGCTATGAACACTTCATTTGCAGTGTAGTAAATCTCAAGTTTTTGGTGTAGTGTAGCAAAATGTCTGATCAGACGTTTGTCACAAAAATACATTAAAGTTAACATATAAACGCTGCAAGACAAAAAAAAATAACACGATCTATTTCGACATGGTTGGAATCTTGTCTTAAGTAGGTTAGGTGTGCCAAACATAATATTTTTTTCTTGTTGTAAATTTCCGTTGTGTACAAGATATCAACTTATGCAATCTGATGAAGTATATAAAATCATTAGTTTTACATAAGTTTGTAACTATGCCTTTATCGGCATTTTAAGTATTCAACAGTCAATCATGCTCCATTACAAAGCTACAAAGCGTTGCTTTCGTTTTCGGCAGATATCTTTTATTGGTTTTATCGACATTTTATACAAAGTCTGATTGGTAACACCCATTCACAGGCTCTTGAATCAACCATAAACTGTAATGAAGTGATTGTACAAATTTTATTCCAAATTTTTACACCGTAATTTTGATTTTTATCCAAAGATGACTCTCCCTTATTGAAGTACACACAGTTTATGTACTGCTAACACAGATATTAAAATTCATTTGCTCCATAGTATATTTTCATATCCCTTGTTTGGAACACTGACACAATTACTGGTTTCTGTCTCGTTTATTTCTGAAAACATGTCCTCAAGTTACTTGAAAAATGCATAGACATCCTGTCATTAAACTAGCAAAATATGAATGTCTTTTGCACAAAAAAGTTATCTTATTTGTTACAATGCTGTAAACGTATTAATTAACAAGAATCTGTTTTCTTAATAAAGCTTTCATAACTCCTCGGCATTTATATTGTAAAAACTTCATTTTGCAATTCCTAGCTTAAGTTATGATGTTTTTTAAAAAAGGGGAACAATTTTTCTTCATTATACTTACATGTAGTATGTAATTAAAAATTATCGATCGGCATGTGGGCATTAAGTCCCAAGGCTTAATTGCGATTTTGCAACATTTTATTTTCAACCTGTTCTACATTTCTTTTTGAAGTTTAGCGCATTCATGGTTCACAGTTTGAACATAAATCCGCACGGAGTTAGTGCTTATCAGATGCTGGATCGAGCTAATGGCGATGAAAATGTACCAATACCAGGGTACATTATGCAATTTAGGCCATTGAATGTGCCAAAGAAATTAATTTGCCGTTTGTAGATAAGATTGAAAATGGTGGCCAACTTTGGCACTGCGTGCTATTCTTTGACAGAATGGGCTAATTAGTTAGACGGGACTCGAACCCAAATTACCAACAGGAATTTTCTATATCATTATTGTTATTATCATGAATTGAGAAACTGCAGGCTAATTACTACTGTGCTTCAAATTGCCAACAGAAGCTTGTTGTTAACAGTAAATAGACTATAGATTAGCAAGTCTAGTCAGGCATTGGACATTTTATCAAAGGGAAAACACGCAGAGGTATTCATTTTAAAAAATACCCTCTTATCTCTTTAATTTAATGCCAGTTTTATTTTTTTTTTAGGTTTAATTTTCAAACCTTAACATACAGTGAATTACTTTATTCAATTCAATTCCCTACAGTCGGCAAATAAATGTCATATGGTAGGGGGGAGATCGTACCCAATCATTTCAGGAGAATGCTCCTACGTCAGTAGCGACTTAGACATCATTGTTAAATTGAATTTTTTACTAAACCTGGACTTTCGCCAGGAAGGCCCCGATATATTGTAGGCAATGCATCTATTTCAAATAAACACTTCACTTCTTATAGGGAAAATGTCCAAAAAATGTTTTGATGTTAAATATTGAAAATTTCACTCTGGTTATTTCAATAAAATGCTGAGATGTAAATAAACCTAAAATAACTTGTATTTCTACCAATGCCATCTGTATAAATAAGCAGACTGTATCATCAATAAACATAACAATAGCTGGGACATGAGTTCAACTACATACATTAGCATTCGTTTTGCATCATTTATTTCCCTGGTGTAAGCTTTGTTTACATACACTGTTCATATAACGACGAAAGTTTATTGAATCCAACTTCCAGATAATTGCCAAGTGCCCTTGAAACGTGTAGTTAGACTGCCGATTTGCATTTTCGATTACATGTTAACTCGGACATTTTGAATTTCAAACTTCATTTTAATAAATGTTCGTTTTTTATTATTGCATTCGATCTAAATTGACAATGGTTCCTGTATTTGTGAAAGACTTCGAGCAATACGGATTACAAGCATAATAAATCGATCAAATAAGTTAATAGACTGTGCAGTTTCCATTGTTGGTATGTAAATCAACGATATTAGCATTTTGGAAATGTCACTTTCACGCAAGTCGATTTTGAGTTTGCTTGTCAAAATCAGACAACGAGGAGGAATTCATTATAAAAGACCCAGATAAACAGATAGAGAGATCCATACGGGTTTATTATGTTTGGGTACTCACCTGTGTGGGGAAAGCAGTTTGAGGTTTGTACTGCGAAGTATCACACGACCATTGAATTAGGTTAAGTAAGGTTTTGATTTAAAATTCAGATAATTTCAACAGGCAGACATGTGCTGACCTCTTATACATAAATAATACACCTACATGATTCGCCTCTTGCTGTTAAGTTACCATAACTTCTGAATAGGAAACGGAAACGTGATTTCAGTTTCATTCTAGTTATGTGCATATCCTTTTGTTTTAATCAGTTTTTCCACACACAAAAATTGTTTTTTTGCAAAAGTAACTGCATCTAACCTTCAATTATGTGATACTGGGTTTAATAAATTACAAATTAATACTATGGAAAATTCATATATTTAAGGGAATTTTTTTCACACACAACTTTTTACTAACTAAATGTATAACCAATTAAACTTGTAATACTTTGATGATGGGTTATCAGACAAGATACTTGATTCATCCAATTAAAAATATATTAGCTTATAACAATTATATGACCATGTTTATTTCCTTCATATCTGAATTGTTCATTTCACAACTTTTTAAGACGCACGTATATCAAATTAAAACTCAATTTTCACAAAAATACAGACCAATATTTATAAATGTAGATATGATTTTTACAATTTGGTGAACGAATTAAATAAAACTACGCGATTAAATATAATATTTAATGCACAAAAAAATGAAGCCGTGTCTTTTTAAAATGATTTTATCGTATAGCGAAATTTGAGATATAATAAATAAGCGATTAGCTGACAGACCAACAGCTGACGATATGATTTAATCTACGTTTAAGGCTCGTGGTCTACATATAAGGAAAGGAGGTGGGATATGATAAAAACGACTATTTTTGATTCATATCCTCGCGGATGATAATTAAACAAGTTGCAGTCGATCTTTATGATAATTCCAGATCCATGACGACGATCATTAACCATGGTGTAACGGTGCAGGGAATTTGCCGGTCAACCTGCGATCAACATTCACAGTATCTGAGAAAAAAAAATTGAAAACCTCACCAAATGATAGATATAGATTGTCTATCTTTAAACATTCAAATCATACATACATAGACTATGTGTGTAAATGTATCAAATTTTGTAAGGCATTATATCCTTACTGAATATGTGCTTTTTAAATCGCATATGAAATATTGAACAATGTACATTATAGTCAGTTTTCACAAATGCAACATGATAGATATTAGATTTTGGGAATGGGTGGGTGCATGGCACATACTGTACAAAACATTAGAAAATAATACGACCACCTTTCAGAAAATGAATAATACATGTATGTGAATATCTTGAGGAAATCGGGATGTATAATGGATTGACACCCACGCACTTTTTATGTAAAAATGTCCATGTTGATCTAACGCATTATCTATAGTTAAATTTTGTTCGTTGCCAAAGGCACTGACTCCTTGCCCTCTTTTCCCCATTTACATTGGCAATGTTGATTAAGTAATAAACGACATTAAATAAATGGAATCATAAATCCAGTGTTGTTTATGACTTGTTTCTTTTCAAAAGGTAAACAAACTAAAGCATTGTTTGTGATGTGGGCTATATATATCTTAAATTCTAAACTTTAATTGTAATGCACAGGTTCTAGTTTATTGAAGACTTTAAAGATTATGCTGGGATAAAATCACTATTAAATACCATATTGTAACATAGATAAAATATAAAAAGAGGACAACCTTACGTTCACCGTTGGAAGATATTCAAATTAAACGTCGATATAAGGGATATCTAGCCTCTTCGACGTCATTTCCGTTCAGAAGTTCCCCCAATGAATACAATTTCTCTGATTCATCGGCTTCATCTTCTTCGTCCGATTGGTCATTTCCAGCAGCTTCAGCATTTTCCAGAATTTGCGCGAGTTCAACGAAATCTGGTTCCTTGTAAGAGGGACGTTTCCTTTCTTCTAACCTCCCCCACAAGCCTGCATTGTGGGCCAAACCCATGCTACGTTTTTTGGATCCAATGATTCCAAGAGACCTTAAATAATAAAAAAAAAGAAAATTTAAATCAATAATTCCGAAAATATCTCAAGATGCTAGGCTTCGAAGAATTTTAATTTCTATTTGTAGCCTTCGAAATTTAAGACACAAATTTCTCCTAAATTTCGAGGAATACAATTTCTCAAAATTAATCATTTTGAAAATCACAGAACTGTCGTAAGTACATTCTTCAGTTTGGTCAATTTCAAACAGATTGCATTTGCTGTGGGTTTTGAATGTGGACATTCTATGTCATTAACTTCTAATGCTAGTTAAGAAATTTAAAGGTTTTTTTTTGTTGGGTCCTTAGAGAAGATCAGGATTGCGATTAATGTCATGATTGTTTCGTTAATACAAGCCTGCCAACAAATTAAGACATCAGTCTCTGTGATAAATAAGCATTTCTACCAATTTGTTCGCTCTCAGAAAGACATATTCAAATTTACCTGTAATCAACAGGTGGGTAGAATGGATTGGATCGTCTGTTCAGAGTGATTTCTGGGTCCAACACAACAAAATCGGGGGTTTCTTCGGATTCTTCATCATCGTCGTCTTTGGGTTCGTCATATCTTACTGGGTAATATGCATAATTGTCAGCGACTAGAGATAAATCACTAGGCTCTTCATATCTGGAATATTCAGGTTCTCCCAAAGATTCAATATAGGATGCTTCAATTTCTTCCAATTTACGTTCCTATAAAATAGTGAATACTGGTAAATGTCACAAACAATAATCAAGGTTTCTTAAATATTCACAAAATTATTGAATGTTATTAATCGAAATGTTTCCTTTGTAGTCATACAATTGCAACAGTGTTTAGGAATTTAAAATTGCATTCAAATCCTTACTCGTTCTTGTTGCCTTTGTTGTTTCGCTGCTTCTGCGGCAGCCAACAGACCCAAGAGTCCAACCACATCCTCTTTGTGTAATTTTGAATCTCTTTTCCATCGAGCTCCATGACGAATGTTCATTAACTTGTCAAGTGGAGATAATAAACTCAGTTTTCTAAAATCATGTTCACTTCTCGAGCCTCCAGTGTTGCTCCTTTTACGTCGGTTATCATTGTTATACGCCAGCCAATCATCTGTTAAATAAATATTACATCAGGTTTTTTTTTTCTATATTTATTTTCCTGTCATCAAATATGCTTATTATTTTGTCAATGAAATCCCAATCTTGCTGAAATATTAAGGTATTCGCAAACAATTTCATTGGTTTCCTGAAACACACGCATCAATGAGGACACGTACAAACATGTAGGTCTTTGCCAAAAATCGATACTAAACCTATTTCAGTCAATGTTCTTCCTTGTTTACACAGTTTTCAAAATTGTAATTAGCCACATTGTTGCGATTAACGATTGACTTTTGCAACAATCTCCCAAATTAAGGGCAAATAAAATAACAAACCTCCGATTATTGCCAAGGGTGTCGCTTTTGGGAGGAAATTAAAATTACCATGAAATCAAGTTTTCCAGTGTTAATAATTTGTTTTAATTTATTATACCTTATTACAAACTTCTATATTTGTAATAATCTGCATAGAAATATTAAGAAATGTAATAAACCCTTTGCAACATTTCATTTTTGAATTTTTGTTTATCGTTAGGGTTTAAAGGGGTAGTGTTAACGCTGAGTGAAAAATAGTCGCAAATTATTTACCTGCAATATCATTTAAGTTATTTTCACCTAATCTTTGAGGTGCTGCCCCATCATCTAGTTCCTCGTATTGATATGCACTATGGAAATTTCTTGGCAAATAATTTTCCACATCTTGGTCCTCTGGTAAAGGAATTTCATCATTTTCTACAGATTGACTATCATCATCAGACTCTTTTCCATCATTTTCTGTAGAGTTCGGCACTGAAATCGTTGCAAAATGTGCAATTAACGTAATTTAGAATTTGCTGTAATTTGTATCAGTTGCATAGACATTGTTTAGTCTGAATACATTACCAACTATAATAAGATAAAATAGTTTATAGTCTCAATTTATAAGTAATTTATTATATATCTGATTTGGTGGCAACTATGTTTATTACTCTATACTAACAAGCTGATAAAATTGTGGAAATTTATCTTCTAGTGTAATTGTATATAGGAAACATCGTCTGATATGATCAACCCTCGTGACAGTAATTTTAAAATAATTAGTGAAATGGTTGAGATAATGGGTGGAAATTTCACAGTTGATTAAGACCATAAACAGAGTTGTTCCACCAAAAATCATATTGCAAGTTTTTTAGCTAGGTGAGGTTTTTATTCAACACCTAATTTTTCATTTAGAAAATAGGAGATAATTTGTACGCCATTGGTTGAACAGTGAGTTGAAGAAGGTTGAAAAAAAAAACACTGTCACTGTTGTGTAGTTTTCAACTCTTAACAACCAATCGATCGAAGCAAGTAACAAAATTACATTTTTCCGCGGTAGTGATAAACTTCTTTTAATAAAGTATATTTTTATTTCTCTTTACCTTTGGAGTTTTTCATATCGGTGGCATTGTTGGAAACACTCCCATCGCTGTCTTCCTCACTGTCATCGTCTTCTTCATCCACCGCTTCTTGAGTTTTATCTGATTTTTTATCGACAAATCCAGCGAGAGTATCATCGACCATTCCAGCTGGTTTGTTTTGTTGATTTCCAAACATGATGAATTCTTGAGATCGTTTTCCTTCAATGCATTAAGAAACATTTCACCCGTCAGACGTAGTTTGTTTTATTGATTGGTTTTTCTTTAAGTAACAACCTACGCAATGATTCTTGTGAATTTAAGCTTTGAAACGGCTTAAGTTATCTAGGGGAGCATTCATGTATTACTTATTTGCTTTGTCAAACAGAGAAATAAGAAGCTTGTTTTTGTTTATAAACTACAACATCAACGATTTCACTTGTATATTTGTATATCTATAAAAGTGGGACTATATATTAAACTTGATTAAACTTAAATCGATTTTTGGATCTCAACTTTCAAGCTTGCTTAGTTTATAATTTGATTTGTTGGTCTGTGGCTGTAGTATTTACGAGATTCTGGCTAATTTAAGCCTTAGTCGTTCCTAAATTCGGGCGCTTAATTAAATTGGTAAATCCAGTGTCAAATTTCTCCCTTTCTTTAATATGCTGTCGTTGAAAATCGTGCTTGCTCTACATACGATGGTCGTGTGCAATAAATAAAATAATAAAACTTTGTTTTTTTTCCTAAATTTGGATTCAATTTCGAAATGTGAAACCTGTTGTCAGGAATTTTCCGATGAAATTTATTAATTCATTTTAGTTTTCTTGCATAGCGCTATTTACCAGCTTTTGACAACAATTTGGAGTCAAAACCTGAAATACTATTGTGTTTTCGTAGTAAAATAGGTCATCTCAATAATAGGTCGAATATACAAGGTGTTTAAAAAGTCTCAGACAGGGTGTCTAGCAGCTGTGATAATCGGAAAATGTGCTTGAATTTGTACATGTATCACCTTGGTAAAGTCGGGAATTATGTTTGAAATTCGTGTTAAATACCAGTTTATGCTTGAATTTATTGCCTGTAGTGTTGCATATGGAAATTTCAGTTAATCTAAGAAACTCTTTACAAATAAACAAAAAAACTACTTTTTTAATTTTTCCGAAAATGTTTCAGACTTTTTTGGCAAATATTGTGGTAATTGGTCGTGGGAGGGGTCCTTGAAAATTTCCCGGATTGAGATTTTTGCAGAAAATTGACTTGCAACCATGTCAGAGCAAAGTGCTGATTATACAGTTTTGATTTATGTAAATAATTTATATATGAATTACATATAGAAGATAAAATTTTGATTTTAGCAGTAGATTTAGATTAACTACATGCACAATTATCAGTCGGGTTACAGGAATGTAGAAACAAGTCCAGTCATTAAAATAGTTAAAATTATGCCATTGATACAAGTTATTTATAAAAATCAAGTTATTGTAATTGCAAAAATAGGTTTAGTTTATTTCTTCATGGCCAGTCTTTTTATTCGGTTATTAACATCATATTTGTTGATTTTTGTACTAATTTTGTTAAAACTTAATAAAAGATGATATTCAATAAGTAATATTTAATGCTAATTTAAGCTCAAATGTTAAGCACTGAAGGTAATCAACTCTCGGATTCAGTAGCAACTTATTCGTATATGTCACAAAGTGAAAAAGCAGTGAAACTAAATTTCACTTACTTTTTATATCATCCGAAAATATGTCTTCCATTTCGCTCGATTTAATATCTCGTTTTTCAGCTCTCATTTTATCGGCGCTAGGTGGAGCTGATGCTACAAGTAGTATAGTACATGCCCCAAATAATAGGGATTGAAATAAAAGCCAATTCATTTTTCTGTTTTATTTTGCTCTTGGATGGTGTAAGTAGGCTCTCACGTAGCTTATTTCGATAAATTTGCTCGTTTTTCTCCGTAGAATCTGTTGGAAGAGAAATAAGAAGAAATTACTGTCATTGAATTTGCTAGAAAATTACTCTCATAAAAACTGCAAAATCCATAAAAACAACTAAGGCCATTGACCTAGCAGCATTATTATTACACACATTTTGTTGCATATCTTGGATTATTTAAAAGGTTTTGCGTAATGATTATGCTATTTATTCTGTAGTCTGTCAGCTCTTTGCGTGTGTAAACTTGATTAGTGGAATGTTTTTTTATAGTAGTAGTGAATATGTTAACGATGAACCCTTAAGAAGTACATAATAAAGGAATCATATAAAGGTAGTAAATTATTGAGATCAACACATTCTAGCAAGCTGTTATAAAAACCTGACAACATTTTAGTTGTTCTTATGGCCCATAGGCAAGAGTGAATGGCCAATTTGTAAGCGTTGAAAACAAATTTTCGTGATGTTTATATTTCTTATCAGTGGCATATCTGCTGGAGGAATTTTTTAGTTATATACATTCTATATGTGCTGTAATGTTCCCAAATTGCAGGGTCAGAAGCAGAAAAGAAATAATGGGACCAAATCATATAGTACCTACTACAATTCAACTTTTCAAAAGTATTAGTATTCAGTTCACTGATTTATAAATTATTGATTTCAACTACATTTTATGTCGTTTTTATTTCTTGTTATATTATTTGTTAATTACAGTACTCAGTTGGATACTCAGTTATCATGTTGTCTTTGTGTCTAAACACTATTTAACATGTCAAAAACATGATTTTAAAGCAGTTTATGGGTTTCCATAAAATCATGTTTAACATTATAGTAAAGTTATCCAAATTTGTCGTGTGGTCGTTTTTCGTTTAAAGTGAAACTTTTTTTTGCATAATCATTAACAAATTACAAGTTCCATTTTTGTAAACCTACATTACTACATAAATTTGAACGATCCACACGGCAATAAAGCAAAAATTCTGTACATGTTCATTAGGCTATTATGTCATAAATTTAAAACAAAAGTAATAGTAGCCGTTATTGAAGATATTTATAATGCATCGTTTCTACAAATTTACACCAAATTATAATTTGACAAATCAGTAAAATTTGTGTATTTGGTTACTGTTGGTAACATGATTTAGTTATTCACTGGAATTACTGTATGATGTGAATCCCTCAAATTTGTACTTGTAGGTCATTTGTTTAATATATTTGGTAAAGGATTTTAATTCAGATTGATATTCCACCTTTTTTACAAACGGCAAGCAACTGTCATAACTGTTGGATAACATCGTATTTATTTTTTATTTTTTTAGGTAGAGTTCTCGCAATATGGGAATTTTGTTTCTCATACCACACCACGTTCAATTTCCGCCTCTCGATTTATTTGTCCAGTCTTCCAGTCAATTCATCACAGAAGGTAAGCATTTATTAATTTTCATTTTTCGCGCCTTCGCCAAGTGTATTAATTCCAAAATGCATATGTAAATTAGAAATGCGTTGAGTTTTCAAACAAGTAGGCGTTTCAGGGTCGTTCGATGTATATTTAATATTGACCTACTGCATATCCAAAATCTTCCGAATATTTCATAATAATCTTAGGACTAGGGCAAAGGAGCATTTCCTCCTAAACCATGGGCAGCCAGATCAGAACAACAGTCCACATAAACAGTAATCACAAGCGCGGTTAAAACTGTTTGATGCAGGTCATAGGAATGTGCTAAAGCAAACATTGATATTTAAGGAAGTAAGCTCCGGATAGTTTTATATTAAATCCCTGGCATGTTGAACGCGTCATTTTTTATAAGTTCAATTGTGAATAACAAGATTAAGTCGTGTCTACCTTTCAATTTATCGAACAAAGATAAGCTTCCAACGTCTATTTTTCTTTATTTTCGAAATTTAAGACAACAAAGGACATTTTATTTCGGATTTTCTTCTACAAAATATCATTATTTGTGGTTTCGAACTCGAACTTCCCAGTCAATGGATTTTTTTTACTAAAATAGTTTCCTACGTAACTGCAAACGCCCATGACGTTTTTCGTGCCTTTCACACTGCCATCATGTGTTATCTTGCAATATTTAAATCACCTGCTAGACTTGTAATCTGTAGTTAGACATTTTGTACTTCAGTTTCCACCACTTATCGTGTTAAGTGTATTATGTACAAGAACTGTGTGTACTTTGAACTATGTTGGTGTGTTCCTGTTGCATCATACTCTGCAAATATTAATCACGCATTCCGCCTTCAAATATAATCTGATTGTTGAACGTAATCTGAACTTTTAAGCTAGGCCTGTTTTAATTTAATTATCTTGTGAAAAACATAGCGTCAGTAATCACGCATAATAATTCTCTGGAGAAATTACTGACAAGTGTGGTCATAATGACACTGTTAAATGGAGCTTACAATTATAAACGACCATAGAAAGGTCACGATGGGTGTAATGTTCCGTAAGACCGCCCCTTTTCTCGGTGGTCAGAGCGGCATCTGCTCCAAACTGTGCTTCCCTCTGTTAATCTAGGATCATTGATGGTCTTTCCACGGATTTATAATCCCAGAATTATTTCTGGGTAATTGCAATTAATGCGTCATTAATTTTCCTTCCTTGAATCCTATCTCTAAATTGATGAAACGATTAGTTGATGGCTGGCAAACCGCTCGATGCAATTACTATGACGAAATCAAATTCTTTCCCCATGTAGACCCTGGCACCTGTAGAGGCGTTGCCTATCAGCCGGAAAGGCTGATTTAGGCGGATGTGAATGTGCGCATGCGCCACAACTGATTTGACTAATTAATTCTGCTCCCATTTCGGAGCTGGCAGTCACTCAGTGGCCATTTAAAAAAGTGACCGTCCTTTATGATGGGTTGGGGCGGGGGAGGGT
>JAQGAE010002086.1:0-19333 GCA_034696685.1 Julus scandinavius | reverse complement strand
ATTTTTTCAATTTTGCAGAAAATATATATTTCATACATCTGTTAATAAGTTAGATATTTAATTAAATTCAAAAACGTGTTTACAGGGTGTTACAGGGTGTCTACATGCCAGCAGACCCCTACCCCCTCTTGATGACTACATTTTGAATGGCCCTTTTTAGACACCTTTGGAATAGAGTATCTACCTATCAATACTAGTCAAGATTCGGTAATAAATGCTAAATATTTCATAGGTCCTTTATGGAAGGGTCTCACATCATAAATATTCGTCTGAATTTGTATTTTTATCAAAATTTATATTTTTTCAATTTTGCAGAAAATATATATTTCATACATCTGTTAATAAGTTAGATATTTAATTAAATTCAAAAACGTATCGATTTTTCTGTAAATATTTAAAATTATAAACATCATAATTTGCAGTTAATTTTCGGATAAAACATGTTTCATAATCGACGATTAAATTACGTGACAATAGTTTCCAACGAGAGTATAAACATTTTAATTACCTTAATCAAACATCGCAGTTAGTTACCATGTTTACATGGCGACGATTAACGAATTGCTGCTAATTAATCAATGAAATTCGGTTGTATATTAATCTCGCATTAATCCAAATTGACGAAATTGATGCTGACGACGTTAAAATCCAGTTTGGCACAACCGACGTAAAATCCGATTAAAGGCAACATTGCATCGATTTATCCGTAATTAAATCAGATAAACTATTTTTCATAGTTTTTGTCTACTTTTCACCAACTTTGCTAATCCAAAAAAAGATTTAGAGCGTCTTCTCTTAATCCGCGTGTTACAAAAATTGGGCTAAAACAATTTTTTTTTTTGGAAAATATTTTTTTTGGGGGTTTAGTATGTTTTTTTTTATGTTTGAATCACAAGATACCGCACCCATGCAAGCTGACCCAAGTGAGGCTGAGAATGGTGGGTCAATCCGGTGCCTAAGTGCGGCTTTAAGTACACGAGGTTGTCTGGTGGACGATTACAACGATAATGATGGCTTAGCAATAGGTAAGAGAGGTATGTTGTTGTTGTTGGTACACAGTGTTGCCAACGCCATGTTTGGGAACAATGAGGGGATGGTTAGGCAGGAATAAAGAACATTTTAACAACGCTAACTATAGCACTTAACTCGCTTATGATGACCAACGGAAACCGGACTGACCGGACCAAACTCTCAATTTACTAGGCCAGCATTTTTTATAAAAAAAAAACATACCTGCATCCAGTGTTTTTATTGGACAAATAAAAAATACGGATTTAAGTGCGTAGGTAAAAAGGGGGAGGATTAACATTAATTCGATACGGTGGTGCTAGATGGCGCTGCATCGAGATAGGAACAAGGGGCAGATTTTGGGACAATTTATAACTCATTTATAACAACATTACAAGATCGAGTTTGGGGATCTTGCGGCAGAAATCCAAGAAATTTTATAAATTTTAAACCAAATCGGTCAAAATTTTACAAACGGAATTTTACAAATGTAATTTCACTTTTGAATTAAAAGTGAGATTTTTCTATAAATTTTTTATAAATAAATAAATAAATAAAATAAAACTTGTGAATTTTCTGATGTAAAAGTGTGATTTTACCTGGACAATTTTCGGCTCTGTTGGGCCCTGAATAATCCTAAATTCACTACACCCATACCTCGCTTTACGGCCTAGACACGTTCCGAAAAAGTTGGCCGCATAGCGAAAAAGCCGTATAACGAATCAATTTTTTCTGCTGTTTTATTGTTAGTCAAATCCGGGTAATTTATCACATTTTATGGCCACTTTCTTTAATTACAACATTTTCTTTTTGGCCGTATAACGAAACATTGTGGGCCGTAAATAGAAACAGTGCCATAATTAAAAAAAGGCCGTTATAGCGAAAGGCCTTATAAATAGCGGCCGTATAGCGAGGTAAATGCATATTGTGCAAATGAATAACCTCTCTAAAAGCATAAATTGTGCCGGTCCCAACTCGGGGCCTGCGTGTATAAATGAACCTGTCTAAAATCATATTTTTCATGGTCCCAAGTGTATGATTTTAGCCAGGTTCTACTGTATATATGGCTAACATAATTTCCCCCCAGTTTGGACCCTAATCCCTCCCTCCCCTTGGGGGTAAACAGTGTATGGACACCGGAAGAAATGCGTACCCAGTCCCAAGTGTACTTGAATTTTTAAAACCTCGGGAAAGTCGGGAATTTTGCCTAAATTTATGTTAAACACCAATTTTATGCTGGAATTTCCCTTCGAGGTCAGGAAACTTCCATTAATCAGAAAAATCTGGAAAAATGTCGTGGAATTGGTAGTGAGACAGGTGCTTAAAAATTTATAGGATGGGCCCTTTGTATGTTCCAAAAAAATTTTCTGGACATCCTACTTTAAAAAAAAAAATTAAAGACGATTCTGAGGGGAGGGGGTTCTGGGGCTAAAATGGCTAAAATGGCTAAAATGGCTAAAATGGATACCATGGGGATAGGAGAGACAATTTTTGAAGGAATTTCGGGGAAGTCCTTTTTGAATGTCCCCTTACTGTATTCCAAAACACGTGTTAAATGTTTACTTTGTGCAATAATGTGTGACATCCGATATGGTCATAAAAATGTCACAATCTGGTTAATCTTTAAACAAATCTTAACCATAAAGGTAAACTTCATTTACCATGTTCAAATATATCGAATTACACATAAAGATCCGCCATGGCTAATTGATGTGATTCAAAATTCCCAAAATGTTGACTTAAGACAAGAAATAGCAAAGGAACCACCCACCTAATCATCACCAAATTTATCAAGATTGTTTTAAAAAAAAAGGTGAACATTTTTATTACTTCTTATTCAAATAAAGTTAAACGGGGACAGCGGTTGTCTTCGGCACATTTAAGGCCAATTGCACGAAGGGGGTTCAAACTATATCACAGTAGGTCCTTGCAAAGCAAACATGTTTGAATCGTGGTGCAGATGTTTATCAACGCAGCAACAATTTTCTTTCTAATGGAAATTGGGGTCCCCTGGGTGCACCCAGGGGCAACTAAAGTCCTGCCAATTATAATTCAAAAATTGAGCTGAAAGAATTGCTAATGGACGGAGAACAGGTTGAGAGGATCAATTATTCCTCCTTCGAGGCAACCATGGATAAGAATGAAAAAAAAAATATATATATATTTGAAAAAAAAAAAAAAAACAGTGAAAAAACCCTCTAACATAACCACTTTGCAGGACGTGCTTGCAGCGCCATCCAGTGAGCGATAAAGACAACGTTATAAAGGCTAAAAGGTGTTTTACGTAAGGTCCCGTTGGATAAGTAAAATTAATGTTATTGATGTCTAGATGTTTACTACAAATATACACAGTAATGTGTAGATAAATTATAAAATTTAAAAAATAAATAATTGGGAGAACATGTTCAAACCTGTAAGAGCATGTTTTGACAAAGTTTGGAATTTCAGAAAAGCTGAGCAAACCTTAATGAACGTGATTTTACAATCTTTAGAAAACTTTGAAAGTTAGACAAACATGTTTTAACAGTTTTAAAACACAAATCTGAAAGTTGGACAAACTTATTCAAATCTACATTAATATTAACAACTTTTTTCAAAATTTCTAACAAAAGTCTTGGAAAAGCTGTTGAGATCTGTATAAAAATGTTTTCACAATAATTAGAAAACTTTGAAAGTTAGAAAAACCTGTTCAAACATGTATTTACATGTTCTAGCAGATTTAAGACAAGACTCTGAAATTTTTACAAACCTATTCAAATTTACATTAATATTAACATGTTTTTCAAAACTTCTAACAAACTAAAAGCTGAATGAAAATGTTTTCCCAATAATTAGAAATGTTATTGCAATAATTAGAAACGTTTTCAAAATAATTAGAAACGTTCTCACAATAATCAGAAATGTTTTCCCAATAACTAGAAATGTTTTCCCAATAACTAGAAATGTTTTACCAATAACTAGAAATGTTTTCACAATAATTGGAAATATTTTCCCAACAATTAGAAACGTTTTCCCAACAATCAGAAACGTTTTCACGATAATTAGAAATGTTCTCCCAATAATTAGAAACGTTTTCACAATAACTAAAAATGATTTTACAATAATTGGAAATGTTTTCGCAAAATTGGAAATATTTTCCCAACAATTAGAAACGTCTTCACATTAATTAGCAACGTTTTCACAATAACTACAATTGTTTCCACAAAATTAGAAACGTTTTCCCAATAATTAGAAACGTCTTCACGTTAATCGGAAATGTTTTCCCAACAATTATAAATGTTTTCCCAATAGTTAGAAACGTTTTCAAAATAATTATAAACGTTTTAATAACTTTGGATTATATTTTACCGATTGGGGTCGAAATTTTTAAAATTTTCAAAATTTCTCAGCTTTCTGATGAGGAAGGGGGGGGGGTATTTGGAAATGGGGGTGATCTATGCCCAATATCCCCCATAAGTATACGCGTCCTTGATATATAGGCACGCTGAGGAATTTCTATAGTTGGGCGGTTGGGTCTAAAAAATTTGCCTAATGGATCCTAAACTAAAGCTGACCATATCTCTTAAACCTGGAGGAGTGAATGTGTAAAAGTGGCCATCGTCCAGTTTTTACGTCTCGTAAACACGGCTTTTCAGGTTGTTTTTACCGGAATCCGATGTGTCCGAACGTAGTTTTCCTAATGGAGGTCCGCCATAAAACAAGGGCTAAAAAGCTTTTAAGAGACGAAAAATCTGGTGAAAAATCTGGGCGAAAAAAAGGTTGCGGTTAAACGACCTACTAGAAAACTACATTTTTAAAAGTCAAAACATTTACCAGAAACTATGTCTCCCAAAAGTCATTCGCCGCCATTTTCTTTTTCTTTTTTTTTATTGTTTCCCCACCGTGTGTGTGTGTGTATACGTTATGTATAAAAACTAAGATTTAACAAGGGATAAGAAGTGGAAATTACGAAAATCTATGTTAGCTGAATATAAAACGCGTTTTCAACCATTTTTATTCAGGTTTTTCCTCGTAAGCACAGGCAGGAAAAGCTGATTTTATCGACGTCATCATCATATTTTCCTATTTAATAATTACATTTAATATTGTCGGCTCTGAAATTATCTCCGGGGTAATAAAAGTGCTCGTATACCAGCGTAATATACACGTCACGTTAATCTATGAATGCCGGAGGTTCGGATAGGGGAATTAAAAAAAAAAATGCCCACGAGGGACCACATGTACAATAAGAGAGACGCCATCTTGGAAAAAAAATAGTCATGGTAGCGCCCTCTAGGGACACTCAGCGTTGGATGTCACCCCACATTAGCAATTTAAATAAACGCAAATTCAATTTTGATTCTGTACATGGAGCGAAAATTATATTTTTCAAACGTCAGGAACATACCATATTTTAATGTACAACAATTAATTGTATGTTCATATATGGAATATCAAAGATATGCCCATTATTAGGATTATTCGCAATTCAAAATAGACGTCCATGAAATTCTATCAAAAATTGTTTCCCCCACCCCCTCTTTTAACCCCTGTCCATTTTATCAGTTTTAGCCCCAGACGACCTTACATTCACAGACGACCTTAATTCTTTTGTGGAATGTAGGGTGTCCAGAAAAGCTATTGGAACTTACGAAGGGCCCATCCTATAAAATGAAATGCAGTAAGGGGCCATTCAAAAAGGACGTCCTCGAAATTTCTTCAAAAATTAGCCTCCCCCTCTAACCCTTGTCCATATGGTGTCCATTTTAAATCCCCCCCTTCCCCTCATAGATGTCCTTAATTTCTCCCCCCTCTTGAAGACGTTCTTTTTGAATGGCCCCAAAGAAAAAATGACTGAAAAAGGAAGTCCGCTTGCCATCAGACCCCCTACCCCCTCTTGAGGACGTTCTTTTTTAATGGCCCCAAATGGAAAACGACTGAAAAATAATGTCCACATTCAATCAGACCCCCTCCCCCTCTTGAAGACGTCCTTTTAGAATGGCCCCAAAGTGAAAATGACTGAAAAATGATGTCCACATGCAATCAGACCCCCACCTCCTCTTGAGGACGTCCTTTTTTAATGACCCCAAAGGGAAAATGACTGAAAAATGATGTCCACATGCAATCAGACCCCCACCCTCTCTTGAGGACGTCATTTTTGAATGGTCCCAAAGGGAAAATGACTGAAAAAGGTTGTCCACATGCAATCAGACCCCCTATCCCCTCTTGAGGACGTCCTTTTTGAATGACCCCAAAGGGAAAATGACTGAAAAATGATGTCCACATGCATTCAGACCCCCTCCCCCCTCTTGAGGACGTCCTTTTTGAATGTCCCCTTAACATATCCTTAACATAAAAGTTCATAAAATGCAGAAAATGTTAAAAATGTTCCTTAATCTTGAATAAGTCAACGATTGTCTAATATATATAAAAAGTACATTCCTTATCAGTGTATGTGAGTGTATTTGGGGTACCCTCGAGGTCCCCCTCCCCCCTTAAAAGCACTCAACACTTACAAGACGGATTAGCCCGTTTGCGAGCAACTCCACCTGTCGGCAGACGATAACCGTTCGAGATAATATTGCCAGAATTTGCACTAGCTTAATGGAAAAGTTGTGTCATATGTGTAATTTTGACCCCCCCTCTTTTATACACTTAGCACTTAGTGACGAACAAAACGTTAGTTGCCATTGTCTTTGCTTCAAGTGTGGGAAGACACTCCCCTGGACAATGCACCGGTCAATAATTGACCAAAGGTCAACGGGTGGGGGTGGCCTATTATATATTATACACGCAATTAAACATACACGAAGACCTCCCCTATCGCAATCAACGAACAGGTGGCGCTGCAAACGACATCATCGAATGAAATTTTTGGGTTTCTCACCTGGGTGGGAAAAAACAATGGGTCATGCAAGGACGAATTTATGGGGGGAAGGGAGTCTTAAGGATACATCCCCCCCCCTTTTCCCCTGAAATTCAAGAAAATTTAGAAATTTTTCTAAGGGGAAGACTCAATAAGGCCATGCATACCCATCAATATTAACATTATGCATGGCCATGCATCACCATGCATGTTGATCATGCATGGCCATGCATATACTGTATACCGTGAAACCTCGGTTTACGAACGTCTGTTTACGAAGTTCCAGTATATTGCTAATTCTTATTTATATGTAAATCAAAAGTAAGAGACAATAAAGTACTACATTAAAAGTGAGATTTTTTTAGGTAATAGTCCACCCCAAGATTACGGATTCTATCCCCTAAGGGGCCATTTTAAAAGGACGTCCTCAAGAGGGGGTAGGTGCGGGGGTGGTTGCTGGGATGTGGACAGGGGGTAGAGAGCGAAAGAAATTATGGACGTCAACTAATGACGGTATTTTTCAGTTTTTGGATTTTCTGTTTAAATAAGTTTTAAAGGTATGGGAAAAAGGGGAAATGGACACCGGAAGAAATGTGTCCCCAGTCCCAAATGTACTTGAATTTTTAAAACCTCGGGAAAGTCGGAAATTATGCCTAAAATTTGTGTTAAACACCAATTTTATGCTGGAATTTCTCTTCGATGTCAGGAAATTTCCGTTAATCTGGAAAATCTGGAAAAATGTGGAATTGGGAGTTTGGAAATTGATAGGATGGGCCTTTGAATTCATAAAGAAAATTAAGGATGTCTATGAGAATGGGGAGGGGACTTTGGCTAAAATGGCTAAAATGGATAAAATGGCTAAAATGGATAAAATGGTTAAAATGGCTAAAATGGATAAAATGGTTAAAATCGCTAAAATGGATAAAATGGCTAAAATGGATAAAATGGATAAAATGGTTAAAATGGATAAAATGGATAAAATGGCTAAAATGGTTAAAATGGATAAAATGGCTAAAATGGTTAAAATGGATAAAATGGATAAAATGGCTAAAATGGATAAAATGGATAAAATGGCTAAAATGGATAAAATGGATAAAATGGATAAAATGGTTAAAATGGTTAAAATGGATAAAATGGCTAAAATGGATGAAATGGATAAAATGGACACTATGTGGACAGGGGGTAGGAGGGTGGGGAGACAATTTTTGAAGAAATTGGGGGTGACCTCCTTTTTGAATGTCCCCAAAGTGTGAGTGAAAAGGACCGTACATGTTTTTGTTGAAACTTTGTGAAAGTCTATTATAATACAGTTTGTAAGAATATATAATTACAGCGTAATAAAAATATAAATAATTTTAAATTACTTCGCAGTCATAAAGAAATAATTCTTGGAAAAATAACACTCGAGTGAAAACAAGTTTATGAAGTTTTGGTCCATCTGTTAATTTCTGTTTCCCTCAATAATTCACAAAACAATTACGCCCAATTAGCATCTTCGTGACAAACAGACGGTTCTTTGAAAGTATCATCTTCATACTCAAGAAAACAATCTCAACGACCGACCTTCGCAATAGTCAGACAATCAAAATTTTAAAAAATTCACAGAACTATGATGAATGTTCATCAAAGTTTTGTTTACTTTTAAGTTGATAAATTATTGGTTAAATTACATTAGATTATCCCAAAACCCATCCATATTACATGCAAAGTAAACAAACTGATATATTATATTCAACAATTGTGTTTAAAACATTCAAAAATAAACACATTAAAAGTAACAAGATACGCAATAAATTGCATCTGTCATCTTTTTTAACCAAGAAAGTGTATATGTATATATAATGACGTTATGTTATAATTTAATTAAACCAATATTCCAATTGAGACATCTTTCACCAGAAGGAGAACTTTTTCGGCCATTTTTGGGGGCCATCTTTGGGAACCAAATAACATGGCAAAGCAGTTTTATATATATACATATATGGAAATGTTTGGACTTGTATGTGCCATATATGTCAATGTATGGGTCATATTTAGCCCTTTATGAACATATATTGCCTTTTATATGGACGTTACATTATTTTACTTTTTAATAACCATATTTAGAATTTCGATGGCCATCTTTGGGAACCAAATAACATGACAAAGCTGGTTTATATATACAAGATATATATATGGACTTGTATGTGCCATAAATATCGATGTATGTGCCATATATGTCGACGAATGGACCATATTTACAGCCTTTTATGAACGTATTTTTGACTTTTGACTGACCATATTTAGAATTTAGACGGCCATCTTTGGGAACCAAATAACGTGGCAAAGCAGTTTTATATATACATATATATGTCGATGTATGGGCCATATTTAGCCCTTTATGAACATATATTGCCTTTTATATGGACGCTACATTATTTTACTTTTTAATGACCATATTTAGAATTTCGATGGCCATCTTTGGGAACCAAATAACATGACAAAGCTGGTTTATATACACATATATACAAGATATATATATATGGACTTGTATGTGCCATATATGTCGACGAATGGACCATATATTTATAGCATTTTATGAACATATTTTTGACTTTTGACTGACCATATTTAGAATTTCGATGGCCATCTTTGGGAACCAAATAACGTGGCAAAGCTGGTTTATATATAAATGTATATATGACCATATTTATTGCCTTTTATGAACATATTTTTGACTTTTGACTGACCATATTTAGAATTTCGATGGCCATCTTTGGGAACCAAATAACGTGGTTTATATATACATATATATAAATGAAGATGTGTGGACTTGCATGCCATATTATATATATCGATGTATGAACCACATTTAGCCCTTTATGAACAAATTTAGCCCTTTATGAACATATATAGCCGTTTATGGACGCCGTATATGCATGTATATGGACCTTATTAAGCCTTTCGTTGGCCATATTTGAGCTAGTCACTACAGTTCCAAAATACAATATATATATATATATATATATATCTCCCAAATTGTATCACAAAATCCAGAAATGGTGTATATATATATAGTGCAGTTCAAACATTGTATGAATATATATTTCTGGTCTAGCCATATTCTAATTATTGCAAATAAGTATAAGCAATTGTTGTTGTTTTTTGTAAAATATTTAAGACAGGATGTCTTAGAAAAAGAGACTCCACAGTACCATTTCACAAACATGTATGTAATGTGGTCTTGGGGCTATAGGCCTATAAGGGGTTTTTGCTCTTTCTTAATAAATGTGCCAGACGTATAATTTTTTTAGGGGGGGAAACATTGGATATAGGGCGCTATACTCAGGCTGCTTATTTCTGAGGTTCTTGTGGGTGTGTTCCTTTTGCACCAAATAACAATGCAAACGCAACGTGCCAATCGAGAGGACAGAAATTCGTGACATATAGGGTATACTTATGAAATGCAATTTGAGAAGAAACATCCTGCCGAAAAACATGTTTTACCGAAAAAAAAATACATGTTCTATAGCCATATTCGAGGC
The DNA here is from genome assembly GCA_034696685.1 of Julus scandinavius. Taxonomy (NCBI): domain Eukaryota; kingdom Metazoa; phylum Arthropoda; class Diplopoda; order Julida; family Julidae; genus Julus; species Julus scandinavius. Next base: position 8,956 of record JAQGAE010002086.1, on the reverse strand, counting down.
ATGTAAAACATGTGCATTTTACCTATCGAGGGAGGCATGCATCATGCGTCATGCGTCTTGCGTCATGACTGATGTACATCAGGTGTTGTACAGCGAGTATTTCATACCAAAACTTTTGGACACTTTTGGGGACATTCAAAAAGGATGTCCCCGAAATTCCTTCAAAAGTTGACTCCCCCCCCCCCCCCTATTTCCTGTCCGCATGATACATTTTAGCCCCAGACCCCCCTCCTCTCCCCCTCAGACGTCCTTAACTGTTTTCTAAAAGTAGGGTGTCCAGAAAATTTCTTGGAACATGCAGACCTTCTCTGATTAAGAAAATTAATAAGGGGCCATTTATTTTAAGGGACGTCACCGAAATTAATTCAAAAATGTACCCCCTACCCACTGTCCACATGGTGTCCATTTTAGCCCCAGACCCTCCTCTCCCCTCATAGACGTCCTTAACTCTTTTTTTAAAGGTAGGGTGTCCAGAAAAGTTTATGGAACATGAAGATCTTCTCTGATTAAGAAAATTAATAAGGGGCCATTTATTTTAAGGGACGTCACCGAAATTCCTTCAAAAATGTACCACCTACCCCCTGTCCACATGGTGTCAATTTTATTCATTTTAGCCCCAGACTACCCCCTCCTCATAGACGTCCTTAATTTTTTTTCTGAAAAGTAGGGTGTCCAGAAAATGTGTTGGAACATACCAAAGGTCCAGCTTATAAATTTTCAAGCACCCAATTCCACTACATTTTCCAAGATTGCCAGCATAAAATTGGTGTTTAACACAAATTTAGACATAAATCCCAACTTTCCCGAGGTTTTAAAAATTCAAGTACATTTGGGACTGGGGACACACTTCCTCCGGTGTCCACCTTTTACTCACTTTTAAAACTCAAACAGAAAATCAAATTTTTTTGAAATTCGTACTTTTTACACCATTGTTAATGTCCAATGTCAAGCAGGTGACAGTACCTCACAATTACCACATTTATACCGGTATCGACAACAGGCTTCCATTAAACATCGTACTATTTTTGTACATATTAGCATAAATTTTACTTCCTTATTTAAATTATGTATTTTATATGACATAAGGTTTATGAATAATATATTCTTTAAAGTCTAGCCATATATTGTTGACAACTTTATCAAAAAACAGACCTAATTACATCGATCATGGTATTGGCTCGTTGTCCTACATGCATATAAATTAATCGATGCTTTATAAAATGTCTACTACAGCGTTCTCAAGTTCAAGCTCAACGATTACATTTTAATCGCGAATTAACCCTTGTACCACAGTTCCTCAAATCGTATGAGCTTGAGACCGAGCTCCGTCTCAAGTCCCAATTTGCCTAGACGAGCTCAAGACAGCCAAATGTGAGACTCTACAAATGTGGAAGGGTCTTTATCTCAAGCTTGAGATGCAGCTTTGAAGAGATAAAGCTTGAGCTGGAGATTGGTGAGTAACTGTGGTAAGTGGTATCAGACATGACTTAGATGAAGTTTACTTTAAATATTGTTTTGAATCTCCATCTTGAGAATATCTTGAGGATAATCTATCATGGGGCTTTATCTTCACCCCCTTCCCCCCCTCAATGGATTAGAAACCACGTGGGGCCGTCCATTGGGTAAGGGTCTTTCCAAAAGTACGTCCTCAAGAAGTAGGTGGGAGAGGGGGGGAGAGGGGAGAAAAGCCATTATGGACTTCCACTAACAATTCAGTCCCGTATCTTTTCTACTAACTGGAACATTACAAAACTTTGAATTTAGCATTCAAATAGTGCCCTGAAACTTTTTGCTTTTATGATATTTTTTTTGTATCTCTTAGTTTTTGAGTTATGTGATGTACAATATATTGTACTCTGGATCTTAACGGTTGTCAAACCAAAGCTGAAAATTAGTGTACCAAAAAATGACCAAGGGCTCTAAAAGGGTTAATTTAATGATGGTATTTTTCAGTTTTTGGAGTTTCTGTTCGGTATTTTTCTTGGAGTTTCGGTTCGTGTTTTAAAAGTCAGTGAAAGGGGAAATGGACACCTGAAGAAATGTGTCCCCAGTCCCAAATGTACTTCAATTTTTAAAACCTCTTGAGGACCTTCTTTTTGAATATCCCCTTAGTAGTTTCAAATTCATAATATGCATAACACATACCCCTTTACAGGATTGGAATTTATAAAGATGCGTTAAGGGCAGTCACCAACATCCCGCGAGTGTGACAGAAATGTTCCACTCCTCAATTGGGACACGTTGAGGTCCAGACGCGAAAAGTTGTCTATGGGGTTATTCAAACATTTTTTCTCGTAATTCTCATATATTAACGCCTAAGGGCCAGTTGAGGAGTAGACAATCACTCAAATCCTTTTGACAGAGCTTCGTGTCAAGACGGATGCTCCTATTGGTCCTTTTTGCATGCGACTAGCCTTCCTGGCGAAAGTCCAGATTTAGTAAAAATTCAATCTAACAATGATGTCTAAGTCGCTACTGACTTAGGGGAGCAATCTCCTGAAATGATTGGGTACGACCTCCCTACCATTTTCCATTTATTTGCTGACTGTAGAGTGTTGAATTGAATTGAACCCTAAGTTTAGGAATAATTGTAAATTAAAGAAATGTCAAAATGAGACTTACCTGTTCAATGTCCAGGATGCCCCAGGTAGAAGTCCAGCACCGCACTACGCACACTCGAAAGGGCACAAAGTCCGAATTAGGCAAATTAATTAAAATAGCGGACGCCTTAATTACGCGCTTGACCAATTAAGCCGGACCGTTGCCAGGGCACTAATCGATGAAAGGGGTTCCCGAGCGATGTTATAAATCCACGAAATCCGAAAAATCCACAAAAATGTACGAGCTTGTATTTAGACGAAATCCAATTAAAAAGTCCAATTAAAGCATATTCGAAAACGAGGCCATGGGGCTCCAGTTCTGAAAAAGTCAAAATGAAAAATATATATTGTCGATGAAATTGAACGATATCGAGACTGACCTTAAGAAAAACACGTGTAATATCAAGTGGATTACAACAGTTGCACTAAACAGATTATGGACGAGGGTTACCTCAAAGTTCGCTCGGCCCTCAACAGGTATATATAAAATAATGGCTGCCCAACGGCGCTTCATACAGACACTCTTATTGGTCGGCTTTCTCTTTTTTTTATATTAATTTTCAAGGGGGATGAGGGAAGTGGGCGGGTCAGATTTTTATATGGTCAGTTATACATGACGGTAATGGAGAGGAAAGAGAAGAAACAATGCTATATATATTAAAACAATAACAAAAAATAAACCTATAAAAAATTATCCACGAGTTAATAATAAAAATCCACTTCTAGTTTTATGTTGAGAAAATTCACTTTTGGGCATAATGTACAAATTGTATTATACTGATATAGTAAAAGTCGAGTATGTGTAATCAGTCATCATATAATCAAACTTCCTTGACCCCGTTTGTGAACCGAAAAGTTCGTAATCCGAATCAATTCTTCCAATTGCAATTAATGTAAATCCAAATAATGCGTTCTTTATCCTAGAATTTTGTTTAACATGTTATGGCTTTATGTGTGAAAATAATACAGAATGGAAATAAATATAAGAGTAATATTAGAAGAAAGCAGTTTAATTTATACATATCCATGATTTCCAATATTATTGGAAACATTATAGGAAATAAAGACACCCACGTGGTGTCGTCATGCTGACGTTGCTGCGATTCAACTTAATTCGCACATTCTGTTTACGAAATTTACTTTAATAAACATTGTTTCCATTAGGAAAATTTGCATTATTCTACTCTATTCTCTTGTTAATTATATGATTAAAGTCTCAAAACGACGTCATCGATGGATTCTCATCCAATTGGCGTGGAGAAAACAAGAGAACAACTTTTATCATATTTGCAATTGAGGCTATTCCTTCAAACTAATATCGATTTTAATTTAAATCTTAGAAAATCTAACACATTTTTAATGTTTCTCGTATTTAGTAAAACTTATCCGTAACAAAGATGTTCTACTGGAACTAGTAAAACAATTGCAGAAACTCGGATCTTTGATCGATGATCCAGAGAAATATGTTCGTGAACTGAAGCATCGTTCGTGAAGCGAAAGAACATGTGGTGTTCGTAAACAGAGACGTTCGTAAACAGATACGTTCGTAAGCCGATTGTATAACATTGGAATATGTAGCCATAAATATATGATGTAAAAATAACTCGTGAATCTTTAAATCATACGAAAAAGTATTAATTAAAAGTAATTTTTAACAAAAATTTTCAATTTTTTATGCTAGAAAAGTAGGGTCTATTAAAGTTTTATCATAGAAGTTTTAAGTTAGAGTTTGTAAGCCTCACTTATAATTTTTGCTTTTATTAACTTTATAATATTTTCAATCCTTCGCAAATTTTCATGCAAACTAATTATTTTATTAGACATTGTTTTTTGTGATTGGTATAATAGCCTCTCACCTCCATGTTAGTTTTTATTTGTGAGTTATATAAAGTAGGGGCTACGGGGTATAAAATAAGAAACACGTGTATTTTGCTGCGTATTTATACTACCAGAGTTATAAAAATTTGTACAAATCGCCTTTAGGTATATATAAGCCAACTTCTTCTATTATACGTTGTTTTTTCTACTAATATTTGATATTCCCGCTCGTCTTTTATGTCAGCCATGGTCAAATCATGATTCCTAAATGTATTTATTATCAACAAAATAATAAATATAATGATGGATATGTCAGGATAACAAAAAAAAAATTATAAAGTGAGCCTAAGCCAGTACTTTAAAAATAATCATAAATATATATATTACTATAAACTGAACAATTTAAGTATAACGGACATTGAATTTATAACAGAAATTGTAACAATTTCAATGATTTTTCATCACCAAATTGATCAGCAATTTAATAAATTGTTGACAAGATTGATGTAAAATGTTGTAGCAAATTATGACATGTTGTATAATAAAAAGTTGCACAAATTTCTTATAATCTAATCCGGGACTAAAATAGAGTTTAATGAAAAACTTGCATGTTCATCCATCTATAATGTTTGTTATCGTTTAAATCCCAAACAAAAACAATATTTTTAGACTACTTAAAATTAAATTGTCTTTTTTAATCATAGTAGGTGATCATAAATGATTCCTATTGAAAGCAATTTGAGAAAAATAGCAGTTTTCAGCAAACATTTTTATGTTTCTCGATGTTTCCTTGCGATCGCTCAAGAGGTGGTTCGGATCAGAGGAAAAAAATGTTTCCTGATGTTTGCCGATTTTCAAAACATGTTTTCAACAAAAGTTTCCTTAACTACAGGTTTGCTTCTAGAAGTTTCATAAAACTGTTTGCGAAAAATAGCCATTTTCAGCATTTCGATGTTTCCTAGCAATCGCTCAAGAGGCGGTCCGGATCAAAGAACAAAACTGTTTCCTGATGTTTGCTGATTTTCAAAACATGTTTTCAACAAAAGTTTCTTATCTACAGGTTTGCATCTAGAAGTTTCATAAAACTGTTTGCGAAGAATAGCCATTTTCAGCGAACATTTCGATGTTTCCTTGCAATCGCTCAAGAGGCGGTTCGGATCAAAGAAAAAAATGTTTCCTGATGTTTGCTGATTTTCAAACATGTTTTGAACAAAAGTTTCTCCACCCTCAGGTTTGCATATAAAAGTTTCATGAAACATTTTGTGAAAAATAGCGATTTTCAGCGAACATTTCGATGTTTCTCGATGTTTCCTGGCGATCGCTCAAGATGCGGTCCAGATCAAAGGAAAAATTGTTTCCTGATGTTTGCTGATTTTCAAAACATGTTTTGAACAAAAGTTTTCTTATCTACAGGTTTGCGACTAGAAGTTTCATAAAACATTTTGTGAAAAATAGCAATTTTCAACGAACATTTCTATGTTTCTCGTTGTTTCCTTGCGATCGCTCAAGATGCAGGATCAAAGGAAAAATTGTTTCCTGATGTTTGCTGATTTTCAAAACATGTTTTGAAAACACTTTTTGACAAACATTTTCGAGAATTCATGTTTCATGTTTCGTGTTTCATGATTCATTTGGTGCATACACAACTTTAAGTTTGTGTTATACCAAAAACAAAGACATGTTGCTACTTAAAAAGTAGATCCACAACAGAGGTCTTTGGATGTGACATTTATGAACCTCCCCCTTTCAGAAATATCTATTTGTATCACTTTCAATTTAAAAACACAAAATTTTTCTTTACAATTAAGTCCCACTCAGAAGTACTTTTTTATTTGTATTTTATTTGATTTTTTTTAAACAAAACTAAAAGGTTGTGTCCTTGCTTCAGGCACGACATGCATTTGCACTTGAATTGAAACAGGTTTGAAAACAAGGAAAGTCAATGATGGTAAACATGGGTCTCCTCGATGCCATTTTATACTTCTAAAAGCTAAAATCCATGTTAATAAAAATATTATTGATTAGCATTCGCCATCTATCGATGCACATACAAAGTATAACAAAAGAAGAAAAAAAACAATAGCTTTTGGAGATGAAACAAATGAGAATAGAATCTGCAAAAGTTCAGTTCCTGAGTAAAAATGCTATTATGTAGTATATGTGTACCTTAAACAGTAAAAATTGTCTAAATGCATCCTGTGTAAATGAATAATCTCTCTAAAAGCATAAAATGTGCTGGTCCCGACTTGATAGCCCGTGTATACAAATTAACCTGTCTAAATGCAAAACCTGTCTAAAAGCATGTTTGTAACCGGTTCCAAGAGTATGATTTTAGACAGGTTCTATTGTATAGGCACGTACGGACTAGATATAGCAAGAGGACAATGGAACAAATGTCGGAAGGATTCCAAACAAGCGAGTTCAAAGGGCACCAGTTTGCTCTCAAGGAGAGGGGCCATTAAAAAAGGCGTCCCCGAACCCTGTCCACGTGGTGTCCATTTTAGCACAGACCCTCCTCCTACCCCCTGTCCACATTGTGTCCATTTTAGCACAGACTCTCCTCCTACCCGCTGTCCACGTGGTGTCCATTTTAGCACAGACCCTCCTCCTACCCCCTGTCCACATGGTGTCCAATTTAGCCCAGACCCTCCTCCTACCCGCTGTCCACGTGGTGTCCATTTTAGCACAGACCCTCCTCCTTCCCCCGTCCACATGGTGTCCATTTTAGCACAGACCCTCCTCCTACCCCCGTCAACATTGTGTCCATTTTACGCCAAAACCCTCCTCCTACCCCCTGTCCACATGGTGTCCAATTTAGCACAGTCCCTCCTCCTACCCCCGTCCACATTGTGTCCAATTTGACCCCCTTATCCCTATCCACACTGCGTCCATTTTAACCAATACCCCCACCCCCTCAAAAATGAGACCCCCTACCCCTTGCCCACACTGTCCATTTTAGATCAGACCCCATTCTTTGTCCTCTCTCATAGACGTCCTTAATTTTTTTGAAAAGTTGGGCGTCCAAAAAATGCATGGAAAATACCAAAAGTCCATCTTATAAATTTCCAAGACATTTTTCAAGATTTTCTGATTAACTGAAATTTCCTGACCTCGAAAGGAAAATTCCAGCATAAAATTGGTGTTTAACACAAATTTAGACATAATTCCCGACTTTCCCGAGATTTTAAAAATTCAAGTGCATTCGGGACTGAGGACACATTTCTTCCGGTGTTTATTTCCCTTTCACTGACTTTTAAAACTCAAACAGAAAATCCAAAAAGTGAAAAATATCATCATTAGTTGACGTCCATTTCAGTATTTTCGTGTTTTAAGTACTAGGCATTATGCACGCAGTACGATGTCAAATTAATCCTTCTCCATTTTTTGTCTGGTTCCCAATTGGGCAAGTTGTTATTAGCGGAAGTGCAAAAATAACAAATTTCTTTTACTCTCGAGTTTACTTTGGAGAGTAGTTATTTTCTGCGGCTGATTGACTTTCCGATCAATCTTTTTTGGTTTCCATCTTACAGATGGATAGTTTTTTTTTCGATATTACTTTCAGGCATGCATCCTAGAGCGTTTTTATTTGCTTCCTTAGTCACAACCTCCTTATGTTAAGTATTAAAGGAACTGATGGGATAAACAAACAAACAAAAAAATAGTCTTTTTTGCATATAGGCAGTGAACAGTGATATATATATATGCTGTACTATGTACACAGTAGTACTATGTATAAAAGGGCTAGTTTAGTTCAAAATTGGATATCAAATTGGCTACTTGAGGAAAAATAGACCAGTCCTAAAAGTTTACATAATTCGATACTGGCACTTAATACCTGGTTAGGAGCCATTCAAAAAGGACGTCCTCAAGAGAGGGGTAGGGGGTCTAAATTGACCCTCCCTTTATCCCTTGTCCACATGGCGTCCACATGGTCAGGAGACCCTCTACCTCCTCTTGAGAATGTCCTTTCTGGATGGCCCCTTATACTTTTTCATGTAAAATGGTATGTCTTCCCTCCTCCTCCCCCACCCTGTCCATATGTCAGCAGATCCATGCACTCCCCACCCCTCTCTTGAGGACGCCCTTTTGGAATGGCCCCTTATTCCTTTTCATGCAAAATGGCATAATGTCTTCCCCCTCCTCCCCCACCTTGACCACATGGTGTCTACATGTCAGCAGACCCATGCACTCCCCACCCTCTCTTGAGGACGCCTTTTTTGAACGGCCCCTTATTCTATTTCATGTAAAACGACATAATGTCTTCCCCCTCCTCCCCCACCCTGTCCACATGGTGTCCACATGGTGTCCACATGTCAGCAGACCCATGCACTCCCCACCCCTCTTGAGGACGCCCTTTTTGAATGGCCCCTTATTATTTTGTAAGTAAAATGGCATAATGTATTTACCCTCCCCCCCTCACCCTGTCCACATGGTGTCCAAATGTCAGCAGACCCCCTCACCACCCCCTCTTGAGGACGCCTTTTTTGAATGGCCCCTTATTCTTTTTCATATAAAATGGCATAATGTCTTACCCCCTC
>JAQGAE010002085.1:0-19346 GCA_034696685.1 Julus scandinavius | reverse complement strand
CATAGAAATGTGTAGGGTGTTGCCGTAACATAGCATAACATAGGCAACATAACGTAACGAAACGTTCAAATGTGTAGAGGCCGTAATTCACTTGCGAAAATAACACTTAAATACTACCTGAATAATTGAAAAAGTTTCCTGCAGTTTGATTCAATTCTGTAACTTCTATCATAGCTGTCCTATCTTCCTTTCCCGACATTTATGTGATTTATGATTATGAGGATCGTTAAATAAGTTCAATAAGTGAATACCTAAATTACAAGCCATGTATCGCTATGTTGATGGGGACCTCGCTACTATTCGCGGTCATGGACTCGTGTTAATTGTGGAAGGGTGAAAGGAGATGCCATGTTGATAAGTATATAGCAACTGGTCCAAAGTAGGGTGGAAAACACGAGGAAGTCATTTAAATTCGCTGTCTTAATCAGTAGTGCGAATTGTTAACGAGCTTACATGTGGCCGTTTATTGCATAACGAGTTATGGCTTGCTTGCGCACGGACACGTTTGCTGGTCAGCAGCACTCGTTGCAGCTGATATTAAAAACTGGTAATGATTTAGTCCATGATAAAAACTCATCCCAACAGGGCCTCTCCTTTTTCTTTTTTCTTTTTGATTAGCATATTTAGGTGTTGTCTTGAATTCCTCATGAACTTGCCAAACACAGGCAGACGCAGATTTTCATATCATGATTTTCAATCATTCACCATGTTTTAAGGAATGTCTTGTTATTTTCTAAAGTTTCTGAGTTATGTATGCACAAAACATACAACGTAGTAGTTTTGTTTTTAATTACAGCTAAATTTGTGTACAAATGTATTCGAGAAATGGTAATGTGTTTCGAAATTTGGTACATATTCCACAGGTTTTTGGGAAATGGTAAGTTAATATTATAAAAGTTAGGCGAAATTTGGGGCATTTTCCACAATTTTTTGGGAAAGGGTAATTTAATATGATAAAAAGTAGGCGAGATTTTGGACGTTTTCCACAGGTTTTTGGGAATTGGTATAATTTATTATGATAAAATGTAGTCGAAATTTGGGACGTTTTCCACAGGTTTTTGGTAAATGGTAATTTAATATGTTAATAAGTAGACGGAATTTGGTATATTTTTCACAGGTTTTTGGGAAATGGTAATCTAATATTTTAAAATGTAGTCGAAATTTGGTAAATTTTCTCTTGTTTTTGGGAAATGGTAATTTATTACGATAAAATAAAGGCGAAATTTGAGACATTTTCCACAGGTTTTTGGAAAATGGTAATTTATTACGATACAATGAAGACGAAATATGGGACATTTTCCACAGGTTTTTGAGAAACTGTAATTTATTATGTTAAAATGTAGGCGAAATTTGGTACATTTTCCCCAGGTTTTTGGTAAATGGTGATTTAATATGCTAAAAAAATAGGCGAAATTTGGGACATTTTTCACAAGTTTTTGGGAAATGGTAATTTAATATGCTAAAAAGTACACGAAATTTGTTAGATTTTCCACAGGTTTTTGAAACAATGTAGGCTAAGGGCCGGTTGCACCAACAAAAGTTAAATAAAAGGTTAGCTAACCTTAGGTTATATAAAACCACGAGTTAACCTCAGGGTTAGCCTCATTGGTTTTCTTCAAGTTAACCAATGGTCAACTGTTAACTTCCTTTGGTGCAATGCTTTTCCTAGTTAATTCACGGTTAACCTTAGGTTTAGCTTAACCTTTGTTGGTGCAACCGGCCCTAAAGAGTCAAGACTGTAACATTTTAATATTTAGTAGTTAGACAATGTAAAGTTTTCTAAGATTATATTTAGAGATGAAATATGATTTTCTTGACCACGTTGAATGCACACTGGATTTTCTTCTATTTGTTTATACGGTGTAAAATTCCTTAACTCGTACTATATGGTCGTTAATGGCACGGGCTACTGCCGGTCACTCCTCCCTCGCAATTAGTTCGCCTTGCCCCATTGTGGTTCATCATAATCATCATCGCGGTCCGAGTGCCATTCATTGTAAGCTGCCAGAAATGTTATCTTATTTTATACGATTGTTGCATTGTTTTCGCGTTGCTCCATTTCTCACTCTTCATCCGATCTTAGACGAAGCTGACCCTCCCGTTCGATAGGCGTTGAAAGCGTGAAAAATTTCCCAGGAAATTTAGTAATAAAAAATAAGAAAAACTATTTGTAATCTCTGTTAGTCGCATTAACATTCCCGGAAGATTTGGATCGACGTTTTAAGAGGGTCATACACCCTGCATGTGCTTGCCATCTTGAAATTTCGATTGTGCGATATTTTCTCCCTAACGAGGAATTTCCGAAAGACATTCCAGTTAACGCCCCTGTTAGACATAATATTACCTGAAATCTTAATAATTTCCTAACAAAATTTCTATTTATAATAATTGCTCCATTCTCATTGATTGGTCTCAGCAATAATGCACGTGTTTAGTATTGATTTTCCAGTTTTATTTCGAACTTCAACATTCGTGCACCATGTTGGTACGAAGAAATTATACGTTTTTTTGTAACCAGCTGAGTTCTCAGGAAAATGCAATTGTAGGTTTGTTGGCATTGTACGGTTTTTAATAAGTCAAAACCATCAAATTTCTATAGCACATTTTAATTGTAGAACTTGTTACCTCATGAAAAATGAATCCTCTGCCAGGGAACTGTTATTGCATTTTGACTTAGGAGTACTACGTCTTTGTTTTCGGTAAATATTAGAGTTCAAGTTTAGCAGGCACTTATAAATTATCATAACCCCAAAAATAAATTATTTTCGAAAATAACAATTTTTATTTATTTATTTAAATAAACAAAACAAGTTAGGCTTGGTTTGGCCCGGTACTATAAAGGGAAAGCAGATTTAGTTTTTTTGTTTTTTTGTTTTTTTTTTTGGGGGGGGGGAGATAATTTATAAGTACCGTTAGCAATAGCTGTGAAACGAAAGTGTAACGGCTAACGGCTGGGAATCGGCTAACACTAGCCCTACTTTAACAGCATTTGCTTCTGTGGGAATGATACCCCGTCGTTTGTTTTTTGCTGAAATTTTACAAATCTCCCTTATACTTAAAACGTACCTTGTTTTTTGAACCTGTACAAGTTTTAGTTCAATGTTACTGATAACGAATGAAGCACGTGGGTAAATAGCGACGATTAACAATTTATAAAGTTGGTGGACATCAATGGAAAACCAACAAGAATGAACGTGAAATTGCGCATCCTGTTTCACATTTTTCCCCTCAAAATTTGTTAAGCCGGGTCTCCACCAAGACGTACATGTACGTATAAACACGGTTTTACAAACATATGCAAAAAAAGTGTGCCCTCCGGGTTTGTTTCAGCCGCCATTTTTTAAATATATGTATTATAAATATCCAAATTGTACAGCTATTAAAAACATTTGATAGGTGCAGAATTTTGATATTTACATATATTTACAAAATGGCGGCTGAAACAAACCCGGAGGGCAAACTTTTTTGCATATGTGTGTAAATACTTGTATATACGTACATGTACGTCTTGGTGGAGAGCCGGCTTTATAGATAATATAAAAAATGTATGCACACATTATTTCTGAATTTTAATCTTAATCTTATGCGTCATTCATGTCCACGATCTAATCTCAGATATGGTCAAATAATGGACATAAACTAAGAAATGGTCAAATAATGGTCATAAACTCAGATATATATTTTCATGTATGTGTATGAACTGCATATGTAGCCTATGGTCACATGATTGAAACCAGGTATACATTGTATATGACACATATAATTTTTCCACCCGGGTAGTCATTTTCTGTAGCGCGTCGGAACTTATACTTGGGTTATGGCAATTATTTGGGTTGCGATTCACAGGATCTCAAATCGACCAATTAGTATGATTTTAACGCCATTTTTTATTTTGTTTCACAGGTAATTGGACGAGGAAGTGAGCGCACCCCGAGCCGTCCATGCGGACCGACGCTTCCGTGCCGTCCACCCGCCACCACTTGGGGACCCTGGTGAGGAGCAGCAGAAGCAGAGGACCAACCATCGTCCTTCCGACGTGGCGATGACCACCGTGGAGGAACCTCAACACCTGCCTAGCGGCCTGGTGGGAGACGTGGCCGGCCGCCACCGTTCTCTGCACGCCATCAAGTGCTATCCCGCAACCAGCAACGGCATTCAGGCCGTGGCCATGGGCGGCGGCGCCACCGCCAACGGCTGGTCAAGTGCGTTCGGCGGCGACGGCCGCCAGCAGCAGCAACAGCAACAACAACAGCGGACCAACGGATATTCCAACTCCGCCTCCTGGGGGCGTGGTAAAACGGGCACCGGTGAGGAGAAACCCCCAGCCTCGTCCCGTTTGGTGGCAGTGGCGCCGGCCGCTAGTGGTCGCTACCCGCACCGGTCGCACAGCGAGCGGAATGGGCGCTGGCCCAAGTCGGTGCCACCGCCGGACGCTGGCGACGCCGCCGCCGAGCACAACAAGAAGCTGAGCCGCAGCAACAGCAGCCTGGAGCTGGAGCAGGAGGCGGCGGAGGAGAAGAGCTGCGGCGCTCTTCGGCGCGAGTATGGCAGCGCAAGCTCCATTGACGTTATGAGCACTTCGGGCGAGAGCTTTTTCGCCATGGTCAACGGCTACGCCGCCAACACTATCCTGGATCAGCGCAGCCCTGGACCCACTAAAATCGCGGAGTACCTGCGAGGTAAGGCGGAGGCGCTGCCAGCGGCACAGAACGCGACCAACGTGCTTGCAAATGGCGGAGCCGAAATTACGCCCGAGGACGCCACCAGTCCGCGGATCAAGACCAAGTTTGGTAAGCTGTGGGAGATAAAGGAGCGCAGCGGAAAGAGCAAAGGTCGTGGGGGTGCCGCCGGCTCCGAGCAACAGTCCCTCTTCCGCAAACTACGGGGCAACGGCGGTGCGAAGGGCGACGCCGAGACATGCAGCAAGGGCTCGGACAATTCTCTCGACGCCGAGATGCGCAACGAGGAGAAGCTGCGCCGCAAGGCCTTTGGCCACTACGACGTACAGAGCATCACTGCCAACCTAAGCTATGCCAGCCGGCTGCGCGGCATCCTGGGAAAGCGCCGCAACACCACCACCGGCGCCTCAGCGGCATCCATGTCCAATCGCAACCTGGCAGCTGTCAACGGCAGCACCGAGGAGCTGGGACCAGAGGAGAGTGACTTTGGTGACGGACGCAGCAACGATTTGGTGCTCTCATGCCCATTCTTCCGTAACGAGCTGGGCGGGGAGGACGAGCGCGTCGTCAGCCTCACCCGCAGTGTGGACAAGCGGTTCAAAAACTTTTCAAAGAACTTCGACGAGATGAACGGACGCAGCGGCACCAACTTGCCCCTCTTGCACCGGCCCAACCTGGCGTGCGGCCTGGCCGTCTTGGAGGCAGCCAGCGATGGACACTGGAAAACGAGGACGTGCCCCTATCAACGCCACGCTGTACACAGAGAGAACGTGGACGAAGGAGCCCATTACTACAAGCTGCATTTTTTGGGACAAGGCAAGTATAGCACTAATTTTTAAGTTTTTGGGTTTTTCAGGAGACGAAATATTCCATCAAATAGACTACTGGTTTTTGAACTGCAATATTTAGAGTATTGCGGCTATTTGTCTCGATTGATAATTTGTTGCTGAAATCAGATTGTTGAAAGGACAGGTTACAGGTTTATGAGGTCTTTTTCATAGTTCGACTGCAGTGGCAACTATGATGAAGATCAAATTCTGCCATTTCTGGAACATCGAGGGTTCAATTCCACTAAAGCTGTCAGTTGATGTTGATCACCTTTAACAACAAATCCTTTGTTTTTCACTTTATGGGACTTTTAGGAAAATTAGTGAATAATATTTGAATTTTAAAACCAACACTTTCTGAAGTGGTTCATTCACCCCATGCATGGTTAATGTTATTGGTCAGTTTGTGATGCATGCGTTTAGACCGAGTTTGACATCAAGCTGAAATGATGATACTTCAGTTTTCGTCAAAAGTTTACAGGCCTCTAAAATTCGCTTTTTAATGTCATGTTGCATGGGGACCCGCTCTTACCCGGCATTTTGCCATTTCAACTGCTCTACATAAACCGCAGGAGGATATGGGAAGACGTCCCAAACAAAAAATTTGTGCCGAGCCCCGAAATACTTCCAGTAGCGCACGCCTTTGAATGTGGGTTAGCAGAGAACGCCATTTTTTTCATTCTCTCCTCTCTCTCTCTATCTCTTTCAAATTCTACGCGAGCCCTGCAGGGGTAGGTTCTGTGAGAGACGCCAACCAGTTGGATGAATTATTGCTGGGAAATGCTCACCTGTTCGCAGAGGGTTTCGGAGGTGTGCGAGCGGAGCCAGAACAGGTAAAGGCTAACATGTCCGCTCGTGCCTTGCCCTTGAAGCGATGCAGAAGTACCCCCAAACAAACAGCTGATACCGAGGTAGCCATTCACCCCGGCATGTGTTGTAACACCCTGCCACCCACCTCTTTTGGGAGGATAGAGGTGGAGGGGGAAAAGGGGCACCCTCGGGCAGGTAAGCGACGTACGGGCGGACCCACTGAGCTACTCCCCGCCATCGGCGGAGAATTGCTTATTAATTCTGGACACAGAGCGTTCTAAAATCCCAGATTCTTGTCCTCGACGTCACTTCTGGCTTCGAGCAGCAAAAAAAGAAACACCTCTCGATTCACGGCCACCTGCTAAATGCCAAAGACCTTGACATTTTTTTTTTTTTTGCAGTTGTTTTGCTGAAATGGTTGTAATTTGTTCTTTTTTTGGTGGTGTTTTTTTCTGGGTGTTGTTATTCGATGACGTTGGCCTTCGATGCCCGAGAGAAGGCGAAATGGGCATCGCCAAATTGGTCAATGTAGACAGGTGTAGCTGCGGTGACTATCAATGTAACAAGAGAGATGCCCACTTTCATGTGAGGTGTCCTGTGGCAGGTTGAACATTACCCCCATTGGCAGATGTTTCCACTTGAGACATTACATTTTGTTTCTGACTAATGCAAACTTTTTTAGATAATTGAGTTGAGAAAAATGCACAAAAATTTGCACAAAACAACTTTGAATTCCAACAGACATACCGTTAATGAAGTACACTTTTGCCAAAGCAGTCATAAAGACAAATTAAAGTATAATTTTTATTAAAATTTAACATTTCTTTGGTTTTGATTTTTGGACATCTTATGGCATTTGAAAGATAGTTCAAATAAGGCTGCCAATTAATTTCTCCTCTCTTTAAAACTATTCTTCCGAGCATAAACAAAATCCAAAACATTTAAAACGTTATCTAAGTTTCTTCTTCTAAGCATTTATCAAAAAACTTCAGTATCTAATATTCAAGTTTAAATGAGGAAATCGACGAATTCCAGCATCATTCACCTTGTTTTTAAAAAGTTCGCCTCAAGTGTAACTATTTTCATAATATCTTATTCTTGTTAACATACAGTTTGCGCATTTTGTGCATGTTTCTCAGCTTTATTATCTAAAAAAGTTTACATTAATAATATTCCTCAGTAATTTTTATAGAGTTTTGCGATCACAATGAAAAATGTAATTTTTAACAAATTGTTCATTGTGTTTTCCCACAGAGCACCAAAATTGGTTTGGAATAGATGAGCTTCTGGGTCCAGTGGCAGTGAGCATCCGTAGAGAGAAGGTGGACGACAACACAGCTGTTACAACGACGGGCAACCAAAAAGATACAAATTCCGTTTCTGCCTATTATCAGTACCGGTTAATCATAAGGACCAGTGAGGTTTGTAAAATATAGCAAGAGGGATCTGGATGCTCCGTTTATTGTGAGAGAAACGAGATTGTGTTTCAACAAATCCGTGTTATTTCAGCTGGCCACACTAAGAGGGACCATTCTAGAAGATGCCATTCCCAACCTGAAGCATGGGAGCGGGAGATCAATACGTGCAAGGGAAGTGCTCGATTATGTGGCTCCGGAATTGCAGCTAGGATGCCTGAGGTTGGGAACGACGGGCAGCCAGACGGAGGAAGGACTGCTCAAGGTGGATCAACAAGGGGTATGTTGCTGTTTCACATGTGTCAAAACTTTGCTTTGCAACAGTGATGCCTAGAGTAAATGGCGGACGAGTGCATTGTAATTTTTTTTTGCTAAACTCCATATCCATTGTTGCAAATTATTTAAAATTGCGTTTAAAATATAGTGAATATAATGAAATGAAAAAATTTACAAAAGTAATAAATTTCTGACAATTTTCTATAATTGTCAATAAAGAATGAGATTTTTTGTTTTCGCCATCCCCTCTGCCCTAAGTTTGCTAATGTATTTTTGTACAAACAAGCTGGAACTAACATGCTATTTTGTTGACAGCTTTCCAATACCTACAAAGTCGGCATCCTTTATTGTTGCGCTGGTCAGTCCACCGAAGAGGAGATGTACAATAATGGTTAGTAGTAGCTAATTTGGTGAGATAAGTATCAACTAAATTTGATGTTTGAAATTTCCGAATGTGGAAAGAACATTCGCATAATTGAAAACATTCGAAACCGTGTAAAAAATCTAGTGCCTAAAATTGTGTCGGATTATGGCACAAAAGTCATAATTTAACAGATGCTTGTCTGCAGTTAAATTCGCTACTTAAGAATGATGAAAAATTAATTTTTCTGACATGAATCTGTTCGTTTGTTAAGCGATTTACCCATTTCGAATACTTAACACAGAACACGCTGGACCTGCTTTTGACGAGTTCCTCGATTTGATCGGACAACGAGTTCGACTGAAAGGATTCGAAAAGTACCGGGCGCAGCTGGATATTAAAAGTAAGCATCCTGTACCTGTTGCATTGACTGGATATTTGACCTTAGGGTCCGGTGCAATAGGACATTAAATAATTATTGTCCATTTGTTTTCAGCCGACTCTACCGGTCTTTATTCCGTATATTCGACATCTCACGACTGGGAAATAATGTTCCACATTTCTACGATGCTCCCGTATACTCCCAACAACAGGCAGCAGGTGAGTGCCCGTTTCTATTCTCTCGTGCGCCTCATATTGAGAAGCAGATAGAATTAATGTGATTTCTTCTTGTTCAGCTTCTACGTAAACGGCACATTGGCAATGATATCGTCACCATCGTGTTCCAAGAGTCGGACGCACTTCCCTTCACGCCGCGCAGCATTCGCTCTCAGTTCCAGCACGTGTTCATCATCGTCCGCGTTCTCAATCCATGTTCGGATAACACCCGATACAGGTAAGGAACGCTTTCCTGTGTGTTCTGCAATCTCTCTCAGCCCACGTCGGATCTATCCATTTCCTCTTTTTAACTCTGTCATCTGCGTTTACTCCCATTCTAGCATTGCAGTCAGTCGTTCCAAAGAGGTTCCCGTATTTGGACCCCCAATTCCAGATAATGCTACATTCCCAAAGTCAAAATCGTTCGTCGATTTTCTTCTTGCCAAAGGTAGGTCATGCCAAAAAAAACAGCTCCGATTTCGAAGCACGTTAGGAAAAATATACTCGCTAGGATAAAACGGTTTCTAACTGTTTGCACGATGTATTGGCAAGTTACTTTTGGTTTTTGTATAAGTTGTTCATCGGCAATGCTCTTTTTCAGTAATCAACGCCGAGCATGCGGCTCATCGTTCCGATAAGTTTGCGACGATGGCGACTAGGACGCGACAGGAGTACCTCAAGGACTTGACCATTAACCACAGTACCACCACAACGGTGGATACTGGCCCTAAATTCCGTAAGTTTGTTTATGACAGTTAGTCGACCCTGATTTTGAATATAAATTAATAATCTCAATATTTTAACAATTACTTCGAAATATTGCATGCAACACATTCGGCTGCTAATTCGTTTGGAAGAAGTCGATTGAGAGTTTATTTTCTCTTCTGTAGCCATCCTGTCGTTTGGGGGCAAGAAGAAAGACCGGCACAGAACGAGATTCATTCCTGATGCCACCATTCGAGGCGCCATCGTCTGGCAAGTGCAGGTCGACGCCAACTCGTCTTTCCTCGACTGCTTCCTGGGCATTTCCATTGACACGCTCGTGCTGATTGACGAGGTCAGCCGAGACACTGTGTTCGCCTGCCCCAGTTCTTCAGTATTAGGATGGTCTTCCCAGACGAGCAGGTAGAGAGATTTTTATTTTTTCGTTTAGTTGCGCCGATTTCGTACATGCTAGTCTCCAAATTAAGGAAATTATGCGCGAAATCTCATTAGGTTAACAGTTTTCGTTTATAAATAGAGACTAAAAACAAAGAAATCACTCGCTAAAACACTATTATGTTAGCTGAAATTGATTTCAAAAGGAAAATCAGAAACGCAGTATAATCAAATATCTGCGAAAAATTCTAAAAGATATTTTTAAAAAGTGTATTTTGTTTTACGATTGATTGCATCTTGGAATCAAAGAAATGCGATAATTCAGACTGATTGCGATAAAAGGACAAAGACTTGAGTTGTTTTCTCTCCATTTATTCGCAAGTTTACCCATGCGCAGAACCCGCCCTTAACAAAAGTGGGATAATTTTTTTATTTTGGATCCCACTTACACATGCTATCGAATCGTTTCAGTTTGCGTGTGTACTACCATCAGGGTGAGTGCATCGTTCTTCGAACCAAGGACCAGGATGTGGATGAAATTCAGGAAATTGTCAGCAGGCTGAGCTGTGTTACACAGGGCTGCGAGGCAAGTACACGACCGATTTCGTTATTTTTCCATATTTTCCCCAGATCTCGAAAAAGGATAAGAACAATAATGTCCTTTTCTCCCATTACAGACACAAGAATTTACTCTTCGTCGCAACAGTGTCGGACAGTTAGGGTTTCATGTACAACAGGATGGCCTTATCACCGAAGTTGAAGTGTATGGGTTTGCTTGGAAAGCAGGGCTGAGGCAAAACAGTAGATTAGTCGAGGTGGGTAATGCGCGACTAGCATGTAGTTTATTTTGGTCAAATCATAAATTTATTGTTAAAGGCAAAAAATTAAATTTGTCCTCCGTTTAAAAAAATATATATTAACTGTCAATAGAGTAAAGACAAAAAATGTTGTTTCACGCAAAAAAATGTTCAAGAACACTGGTTCAGATGGGCTTTTAAGGCAGTTCTAACATCACTACTGGCAATCAAAACAATATAAATTCCTTTTTTTTTATATAATGACCTTAAAACTTTAATTGCCTGAATTGTCCTCCAGGGAAATGCCTCTTTTTTAAAAAAAAAAATTATCTTAATTAAAAAGTAATTGGCAAAACATAGAAATGCTTAAAAGTAATGTTGGATTCACATCCCCCATTTCTATTTGCTGATAAACTTTCTCTCTCCTGTTTTTTTATCAGATTTGTAAAATCGTTGTATCGACCTTAAGTTATGACCAAATGGTGGATCTGCTGAAGACCTCCTTGACAGTCACAGTTACCGTGATCCCGCCCATCACAGATGGTGTCCCGCGAAGGTATTTATTTCATTATATTGTGATTATTATGCTCAGTTTCCACATCTGGTGTCTAACGCTCTAGTTTCATAAATCAGGGGGTGCAAGCTGCATAACTGCCGTTACTTATCTGTGGGGCAAGACAGTGGAGGGGACTACGAAAACATTCATGGACACGAAAGCGATGACAGCATGAAACACGGGAAGGCATCACCCAGGCAGCAGGTGGCACAAATTGGAACAAAGAGCGTGAGGTAGGAATTCTGTTGTTTACATGAAAAAGGATGTATACAGGACAGGCTTGCAACGTTTCTTTTCGTATGTTTCAGGATCGACCCTACGGCCTCCCCTACGCGTTCTACTCCAAGCTCGGGTTACAGCAGCCGGCGTTCTGTTACGGTTAACATGGAGCCACGTTTTCGAAACAACGATGTAAAACTTTGTCATTTCTAATCGGTTTTTTAAAATGCTTAACCGAATTATTCTGTTAATACAATACTTTCTTTTTCATAGTTGACAAGTGCATCCAGCCAGTCGAGCGAAGAAAAATGGTATGACTTGTGCGAAATGACGGACAACGAGGTAAGAGCTGGCCGTTTGTCGGGCAACAACGGAGTCGCTTCCGAAGGCGTCAACGGTGGCGTCGTGGTGAGCAGGGATGGATCACCTCCTCCGCTTCCGGCCCGGTTAGGTCAGTCATCTCAAAGTGCCTTCAACCCGCATAATCCCAGGCGACGCGAGCCGGTCCGCGGCGGCAGTGGCTCCTCCGCCTACTACTCCAGACTGTCTGTCAGCCGCAGCCATGACCATGGTCTGCATAGTGGGAATTACGTGCAACTATCCTCGGCATCAAGCCGACAGCAGCCAAACAGTGATTCTGCGCCCTCGCTGCGGCACCACTGTGGCAGGTCCAACGAGACGTGCAATGAGGGCAGCCTGGAGAGACTCAATGATGGCGGGAAGATGAGCAACTACTCGCGGGTGGGCCAAATATACCTCTCTGATCAGCTAACACATGATCGCCTTCAGCAGCTTCGGGCTACGAATGCGCCGCAATCATTTCCGCCTCCTGTCAACCGGGTGAAACCGGTTGGTCCGTCGCCCTCGTTCGCCATGACCGGGGAAAAACAGCTGGAGTCTCTCGTCGAGCGCTGTCACAGTTCAAGGAGCGAAGGTACGTCCTTTCGATTTAGCAGGGTTTCTAGGCATCTCGAAATTTTAATTTCCTCTTAAATTCATTGCTTATTTCTGAATTTCTCTACGCAATCAATTAGACGAACATTCAGGAAGTAGCAGCAACAGCTTGTCACCCCGTGGGCACAGACGACATCCTCTTCCGCCAAGTGGAACGAGCAGCGGCAGCAGCAGCAAAAACCAAAGCCCGAGAACAGTCGGCAGGTACTTAGATCATCACGATACTGCGTAGCTGTGGCTCCAACCGATATTGTTATATGAAAAGATTCCTAACTTATCTTTGTATGCAGGGTCCACTTGGATAGCAATATCGAGGGTAAGATGAGGATGGCTTTTCTGTCCCGAGGCCCCAATGCTAACGGGATGAGCAGCAGCACCGAGAGCACTTTTCAGGAAGATCTGCTTAAGCTG
Organism: Julus scandinavius; assembly: GCA_034696685.1. Classification (NCBI taxonomy): domain Eukaryota; kingdom Metazoa; phylum Arthropoda; class Diplopoda; order Julida; family Julidae; genus Julus; species Julus scandinavius. The sequence continues at coordinate 6,346 of JAQGAE010002085.1, read as the reverse complement.
ATCAACCCGGATTTGATAGATTCCGAAGATGCTGCTAGTCAGGTAAGGGCCGGTTCAAAATGTTTTTTTGATTTGTTTCTGAAATAATTTATAGTCATCGTGAAACTAAAACCTGCAATGGGGGACGACATGTCTAAGGGTTTTTAAATTCTTAACCATGTTTATTTTTTTAACAAAATTTGCAAGGCAAACTTGAAACGTAACAGGGAGTTGGTATTTTTATTAGATTTTTTGTTTTCCCGATTATCCCTAAGTTTTCATGCCGACGCCAGCGGTAGAGTGGGTTACGAGCTTGCCTCTCGATCCTAAGATGCTGGGTTCGCTCCCAGGTCGAGGTCGGTGGGAATTTTACGGATGGGACAAATTCCCTAAGTGGCGGCTCTTTCGGATGAGAGTTTAAACTGAGGTCCGGTGTTGATTGTAGCACCTTAAAGACCCCTCGAGAGGGGGTGGAACTCCCCCCTCGTAGGCTAAATTCCCAGGTAGGTGTTGAAGGCTCATCCCCTGCCGTTGGTGTTTAGCCCTCGTGTTGCAGAAATAGGCCAACGTTAAAAATCAACCAACCAAACAAACAAACAAAACAAACCCTAAGTTTTCAGGTAAAACTACGTGTCCATGATTTTGCCAAACTACAGCTAGTTTTTTATTTCTTAGAGCGCCGACGAACCCTTTAAGCGCCCTCGCACGCCACCTCCCATTCCATCGAAGACGAATTCCCTGGATCGACTTACGAGAGAATCTCAGAATCACAATGGCAACGGCCGCGTCCTTCGTTCCTCACCTATCGGAACCAACACCTCGCCCAGTAACAGTCCTTCTTCCACCAACGACGTTATTTTCACCACAGCCCGCCCCGCCACCGTCATCTCTTCAACCTCGTCGTCGTCATCTCCCGCTCCCAGCGAGTACAAGTTGAACAGGGAAGAAAGGTAAAGAATTAATAAAACCTTCCGATTTCAAGACTGTATTATTTTGAAGCCCCTTTTTTAAATGTTTGATGTTTGTCTCTTTTAGGCTCTCTCCTCGTGCTACAACTAACCATATCGGTACTTTGGCTTCCAAATCGATGTCGTCTTTGCCCACGACTACGACCATTATGCCGCTGCCGGATAGCAGCAGCAGCGAAATTGACTGGACGAGCTTGGTTGACACCGCCGCCAAGGCCATGGAAGGCAAGTCGCGAGAAATTTAGATTGGCGATGGGACACAACTAGTTTTCGTTGTTTTTTATTTCTATAATTGTAAAAATATAAGCAAATACAATGCTCATCGTTATTTTTCTCCCTATAGCAGGCATGTGCGTCCCAAGTGCTGTCAGCAGCTTGATACCGTGGATCGACGATGTGTCAGATAGGCTGGGCCTGGATCCCTTGCCCGCCAATTCGTAAGATAATCCTTCGGACCTTCTGTTTGCTCTACCTTTCCCTTCTCAAGCTAATTTCCATTTTTCACTGGCGTATTTAGGTCGCCGCTGGTCGGCGGAGGAAGTGGCGCTCGCCGCATCCGCGAGCTCGAGTTTCGTGTTCGTATCTTGGAGGAGGAGCTAGCTAAGGAGAGACATCGAAAGGCGGCTCTGGAGATGGAGGTTCGCAATCTTCGGGACGAAAACAACCGCCTGCAAGAGGAGTCACAGACAGCTGCTGCCCAGTTGCGGCGGTTCACAGAGTGGTTCTTCCAGTCCATCAACAAGTGATTCTTGAGCTGTGCGAATGCCCCTTACTGATTGGTGCTTCGATTTCCATCGCGTGTGCCACGGAAGAGGAAAAATCGTGATGCGAGCAACAAACGGCGTTTTTGTGACGGCATCATAGATTTTGTGTTCGTTAACTTGGATCTGAAGAGTCCGTTCACTGTTGATGCCCATTCCCAGGGACCATGCTCGGGCATTTCGCTGCATCTTTCCTTTATTCCGTGGCAGCGGAGGACTGCTCACGTTTTTGTTTTTGTTTCTTCGACATGCCGGTGTCGAGCTCAACCCCCTTGCTTTCATCGATCAACTCGGTGCTTCGATTGCCTTTTGTACATTCATATCCAACAACTTGTGTGAGCTCAAGGGTGTCTTAAGTGAATTGTCATCCTACTCTCATGTCCAAATTATTATTTGAAAGCAACTTTTGTTAAGAAAAAAGCAGTAAAATTCTCCAGCATTTCATTTTAAAGGATCCACTGAAGGATCTCGAAGAATTATTAATTTGCTAAAATTTTGTTTAATAAACATGGAAATAATTTCTAATTTTTTTGTTTGGGCCTAACCTTTTTAATATTATATAGGAAAATATTCGAAAGTAAGAAGCATAAGTAAACAGTTGTTTGTCATGCATAACATGATGCATTTTAACGAAATTTGCTTTTTAAATTTAAATTTGGAAATTCTGCTTTTTCATGTTTCCTCGAGAATTCCTACGAAGACTGAAAAAGGACACATGAATATTTCCGAACTTCATCAGCAAGTACGTCATGCAGTAATGAAGCTTAATGAAACTTAAATTTTATTCAAATTAATGCAGAGGTCCCGTTTTATTCATGCATACAATATCACATTTGCCTTGCATACAGCGTCATCTGTAAAAATTAAGAAAACAACATTGTGATGCCTTGTTTCACCTCTCAAATTTGTTGCGTCGAGTTCTACATAAAATTTACATTATCAAAGGTGTTCGTCGAGATAATGGCCCAATTAGGTTGCATCCGTATTTAAATCGGCGACACAAACAGGCAGTTTTGATATTTCTCGTGACTTCTCAGATACTCACCTTGGAGCCCTAAATTGGAAAGTCGTCCCCACATCGATTTTGTTAATATTGGTGGGAAAGAATTTATCCTTTGAAATTTGGCCATGAGTCTACAAAATCTAACTGGTCAATCTCATTATTTAATCTAATAAAAAAAAAACTTGTTCGTAGCTTGGCGCCGTTTTATATATCAATGTAGCAAGATTAGGCCATGAGCTCGATGATGTAAAATTTACGTATAACTTATTGCAAAAAACTTGGGAACTGAAACACGACATAGATGTAGTGTTAATTCACTCTGATAGCATGATTTTAAAAATTATTTGAGATTTCATTTTGGTACTTTTTCTTTTAACTTGTTGCATAAGGTTTAGTTCGCACATAACTTCATGAAAGGTCCAAACGCACTATACTTTATAATCCCTAATATAAACTTCTACTTACGTAGTGCGGCTTTCTATTTTATCTTGCAGATGCACCAAGAATCGTCTTTTAAACATTTTTTTCTCGTTATTCTTGACCTCGACTGGCAAATGCGCTTTGCTCATTTTCGATGTCGGAGCAAATCCTGCGAATTTTGCAGATTTGTGTACAAAAACGTTTATTTTTAAGGCAGCCGTTGGAATCGAGACGCCTCGGTCGCAAGATCGACCCTGGTTTTTTGGTTTTTTTAACACTGAATACCACTTTTTACAGTTGCGATAATGCTTTTACATTTGTTCTTGTAATTATTATTATTATTTTTTTGTAATTTCGTTTTCTACGAAAGGTTAACAATAGATAGAAATTTATTGTAATATTTAATTCCCTCTTCCGTCCTCTCCCATATACATACCCTTGAATATCATTGCCTCACACTTTTACGTTTTTTTGCATTTAAATATGAAAAAACCAAATAACTCCTTTGATATGCATGTATCTATAATTATTGTTGGATAAGCGTCTTGGCGAGGCACAGCTGGCGACGAGATTTTCAACTCTGCCGAAACCGCAGTTTGGCGATGCCACCCGACGAATTTCTGAGCGCCCGGATCAATTCGTTTTCCGCTGCGCCTCGCATTTGGTGGCCCCATTTTACCCAATTTTCTCGTTTCTAGTCTCACATGCACTTTGTTTTATTCCCCATTCTTGCACTTTTTCATTTTCACATTTTTTCTCAAAACATGTATTTTATGCACCACCCACCCACCCGCAGGATTATTTGGGATGATTGTTGACCTCACGTGCCTCACGTTCAGTTTCGTTTCTATTGAAATTCAGGTTGAACGCTCTTCCGTCGCTTACCATATTCTCCCTCTCTTTTCCCCATGATTTCGACATGTTTAGGGGCTGCTGATGTGGCTTGGATATTCGTGAAATTCGGATACTATGAAAAACGAAGGAAACAATAACTTTCTAGAATAATTAATTTAATGAGGCGTCAAAAGAAATTGTTTACGGTTTTATCATTAAACAAAATCTTACCTGAACATTTAAAAAAAAAAATACATGATACTGGACAGCTGTTGGTTTCATATCTGTAGTTGTTGAGGCGTTCATGTTACATTTTTAGGGCCTCCTCAAACATATAGTTAAGGCCCTTCAACTAATCTAAGACAACCACTGGCTGGAATAATTCAAACTTTTGTTTAATGTTTTTAGGGTTTGAAGTTGATCTATCTTGTGAGCAATTTAAAAGTCGGAATTAACGCATCCAACGTTTTTCATAGCAAATCGAGTTCTCGTTAATTTCAAACAAAAAATATCCAGGTTTTAGTTTTCTCGAATTCCTCCTTCTTTCTCTCCATATCATTATCATCGCCTTCCGACGAAGTGCTTTCTCTCGTCGTTGTTAATCATTTACTAGTCACTATAATATATACATTTTAAATCTCTATGAAAATAATTATGTACTCCTCAATGATGATAACGATTATATACCTGTAACTGTATTACGCTAAACACCCAAAACGAAACGAGTACGTATACCTATGAATATATGATATATATATATATATACTGTATACTTTCTATACGAAGCCTTGCCGAATTATATTAACGAACGATTTTTTCTCCCAATTATCGACCGCCTCCTTCGCGACTTATCGTTCGTTACTATATCGAGCACCGCGCAACCCACTGTTAATCGGGTTTCGTTGCTGTATATCAAATGTGCATTGATCCGAAGGAGAAAAAAATAAAAGCATCGATAATGGCCTTATGGAAACAAAACGGTTTGCTCATTTTCTTGTTTTTTAAACAAAGTTGTTTTTTTCTTTTTTTTCAGACCATGTTTGGGGAAACTACTTAAACGTGGTGAAATGGAGCATTCTCCCCAAGATCGCCCTCCCCCCCGTATACGGCCTTGAACAGTAATTTTTTATGCATCATTCCTAGTTAAATTCTAGGTTTATTAAATGTTTAATTTAGCGATAATGGTTAAAAGTCTAGTGGTATTGGATCGACTTCTTGAAAATAAATAAGTATACATGCATGGCCCCCTACATAGGCATTGTTTGCTGACTGTAGGGTACTGAGTTGAATTAAATTAGGTTGTTGGTTATTTTGGTAGTCTAAGTCAGAGTTTTACGAGATTGAGTTTAAAATATTTGCAATATACATTTGTGTACTTAGATCATTTTTGAATCTCCCACCATAGCGACGTCAGGGGTGGGCGTCTCCATATTGGTTGCTCCTGGCAACCGTCAACTAAACTTTAAAAGGGATGGATGTTTGGGACATGGTCTTGGATGTAACTAGGAAAAAAGAAGGTAATTTTGCATTATTATCGTATGACGAGCTAGTGAAATCAAACCTGAGATAGCGTCACACAGATGTAGTTCTTTTCCAGAAGAGCATTCGACACTGCAAGAAGATGCAACCCTCTTGTTCATCGGTAGCAAAAAAACCGTACGTTATTGTTGACAACTAAAATTTATTCTGATTTATCTCATGATCTAGCTTTAACATAAGTTAGATTAGAAAATGCCAATAAAGATTCAATTCGACAATATCAATTAATTGTCATTTATAAGCACACATTGCATGCTTCAATATGTACTTTAAAAAAATCACTTTATTTGTAAAAGTTCTCACAAATTCTTATAATTAAATAAATAAATCTTGTATCCCTACACATAATTGCAGGGATCACAGCACCTTTTAAACGATAAAACAAGCTGAATTTTAAAGTAATTATGACAGCTGCAGGCCTGCTCGGCCCTTTCCTCTACAACTGACCATTTCCTTGAAATTTAGGGCAAGACAACTGCCATCTACAGGTTTCTTAGCAGAGATGAACCGCCAAAACCCACATTGGCATTGGAATACACTTTTGGACGGCAGAGCAGGAGCAACATGCTGGTAATCGCAGTGTGCCGCAGTCATTGTGTGTTCGCCTTGGACCTCGACTGACCATGCGCTGCATGTATTCTTTCAGTCCAAAGATGTGTGCCACATTTGGGAGATGGGGGGCGGCACGCTCTTCACACCGCTTTTGGAAATGCCCATCAGTGCATCTACCATAATGCAAGTTCCTTCTTTCACGTCGTAAACTCTTTAAGGTGGTATATAACCTTATCACTTTCAATGGGTGAAATTTTAAAACACAATCACAGCCAAACAAAAAGAGATTA